>JAVQJX010164153.1:0-36448 GCA_036025115.1 Ambassis agassizii
GTACAGTTGTGGTTTATACACAAAACACGTGAGTAATTACACAATATTTAGTTGTTATTACAGTTTTACACAAACAGAATATGATTTCAGTTTTAACTATATTATCCAAATGTTGATGATAAACATGTAGAAAAAGTCACAATTATTAACAAAAATGTAGACTTGTATAATACAAAGTAATACAGATTACCAGAGTTTGAATGTTTACAGTCTCCAATGATCTGTTGATGATTTGTTTGGAACCATAAGTTGCATTTTGCTGCTGATGGTTTCCCATATAAAGACTTTGAGTTGCTCTTTGGACACATTTTATATGTTTACATTGCCAGTCCAGAGTGAAGCGCACCCTTTAATCCCCTTTGTCAGCAGGAATCTTTGTCTTGCTTCAAAGTCGCTGCTGATTTTGACCTCTGCCCTCCCATCATGACACAAATTCAGCCATAGAATCAATAATCAGTAAATCAATAAAGACACATGTCTTCATAACATCCTTCCTCCTATCTTCCTCTTGTCTCTCCAGTCTGTAGCAGAGGCTTTGGTTACCTGGTGAGGCAGAATCTTCTGTCACTATGGCGCACTTTGACACAGAGTACCAGCGCCTGGAGGCATCCTACAGCGACTCTCCCCCAGGAGAGGAGAACCTGCTGGTGCACGTGCCTGAAGGAGCCAAATGTATGACACTTATATACAAATCACAAACAAATTGAGTTTGCCACAGAGACACACCCAACTAATGTAAAAATTAACTTTTGCAGCTCAATGGCATCACATAGAAAACCTGGACCTGTTTTTCCAAAGGATATCCTTTTATAAAATATGGGTGTGCTTTGTGTGTTTGTATTCTTGGCTATTTGAATTTTGCTTCTTTGAAATACCAGACGCATTGACAGTATTCCTTAATGTGCATTACGTCTATAATCTGCACCAGAAGAATGGATTTACCTGTATGCTCCTTGGAGAGATCTTTGAGTTGGTGTATGTACTGTATCCTTGTCCTTCTCACATTGTGTTTTTTTGGTATTTCTGGATCATGTGAGGAGTTTAAAGTGTGTTTTCATACTCTCTCTTTTTCCCTGTGGGCAGTCAGTTGCTGTTTGTAGTTGGCTTCACGGTGTTCCTAGCTAACTGTGTGGATTATGACGTCCTGTTTGCCAACAAGTTTGTAAATCACACTGATTCATCTAAAGTCACCCTGCCTGATGCATTCCTCCCAATGGATGTCTGCAGTGCCCGGTGAGTCCATCACTGTATTTAGTAAACTTACCATAGTATTATAGGACCATCACTGGACTAGAAGTGTGATGTAGTTACAGGGTTTAAAGTCTGAGGAAGGCAGCATTTAAAGGAAGTGCAGTTAAGTATTGATATGGGACTATTGTTTTCAAAATATGGCACATTAACTGGATTATTTATTATTTAAAGAACATGAAAGATGTCAAAAGTGAGCTTAATATTATGTTTTTCGTCAGAATCCGGGACAATGCATTTGTGATCTTTGTGCTGATAATCTCTGGAGTGTTTTGGCTACATCGCCTGGTCAAATTCCTCTACAATGTTTGCTGTTACTGGGAAATACGATCCTTCTACATCAATGCCCTCAAGATGTCCATGGTGAGTAAGATAAAATGATCTCTGGTTTATTTTTGCTTTGTTATGTTGACTTCATGTAATTATATTTCAGTCAGAGCTCCCCTATGCAACATGGCAGGAGGTTCAGGCCAGGATCGTTGAGATCCAGAAGGAACACCAGATCTGCATCCATAAAAAAGAACTAACAGAGCTCGACATCTACCATCGTATCCTCCGCTTTAAAAACTACATGGTGTGTATGTCTGTGATTAAATGTTAATAACACAGTTTGGTAGCTGAACTGTTGATGTGTGGTACTACTGGTTTTAAACAAGTGCTCTTCTTATACTTTTCTAGGTTGCCATGGTGAACAAATCACTCCTTCCTGTGCGATTTCGCCTCCCTGTCCTTGGGGAAATTGTGTTCTATACCCGGGGTCTCAAATACAACTTTGAGCTTATCTTCTTTTGGGGACCAGGTGAGTTTGAAATGTTTGTTTGGCATAATTATCCGTGTGTAATGTTTCACTGTCTGTACATACTTGCGACAAAGTTTGTTTTGTGTGTACTGTAGGCTCACTGTTTGAGAATGAGTGGAGTCTAAAACCAGAGTATAAGAGAGGAGGTAACAGGCTTGAGCTGGCAGACAGGCTAGCATCTCGCATCCTGTGGATTGGCATTGCCAATCTGCTTCTTTGTCCTGTCATCCTGGTGTGGCAGATTCTCTATGCTTTCTTCAGTTACACTGAGGTAAACTGCCACACAGAGAATAATTCTTAATTCATATTCAAGAGGTCTAATGGCAGGTTCTTTGTATCCAGGTTATAAAGAGAGAGCCTGGTTCACTAGGAGCGAGATGTTGGTCTCTGTATGGTCGCTGTTACCTACGTCATTTCAATGAACTTGACCATGAGCTCATGTCACGCCTCAGCAAAGGCTACAAGGTCAGTGCATCACCTTTTTTTCCCTCATGATATAAATCACACTGTGAACTTTGATAATCCTCTTAGGTTTGTAAGAAAGAAGTAGGCATGTTCTACACACTGTAGTGCTGAAGTTACTCAATAACAAGATGATTTTTCATTATCTTACTGTTAATACTTTGTTTCTCCTTTGTTGCCGTTTTATTCAGGCTGCATCCAAGTATATGAACTGCTTCCTTTCACCTCTGCTGACAGTCGTTGCCAAAAATGTGGCGTTTTTCGCCGGGTCTCTTCTGGCTGTCCTCATTGCCCTCACCATCTACGATGAGGATGTTCTTGCGGTGGAACATGTTCTGTCATCAATCACACTGCTTGGAGTGTGCATCACAGTGTGCAGGTATGTTTTATGCATTTAATGATAAGTTACAGCAAATCCCAGAGGCTTATTTTCATTTTGGTTCAGTGGAGTGGCAAAGCAGAGCAGTGAGGAGGAGGCAGAGCAGCCTGCAGCAGCTAATTAGAGCACAAACAAAATAGCAAAAATACATTATTAATTTCTCACCCATTTGTCTTTAATGTAGTATCTTTATGACTATTAAATGGATACAAAGACGGAACATGTTTCTCAGAAAATGTTAACCATTAACCATGAGTCAATCCTTAATTGCCCCTTTTAAAGCTACCCAGGGTTGTAATCCCTTTAATGCTCTTGGGCAGATTATTCTGCCATATAACTGATGAGTTTAAGAGGATTTTAAGTATCTACCGACTCCTTCATATCTGAATTAGCTCTAAACTGAGGTTTTTAAATGTTGGGAAGCATTCATATGAATGAAGTTCTATCATAGTCACTATATTGTCAGGCAACAGCTGTTATTTGTTTGTCTGATGCTGGGTCTGTGGTGTAACGTTGCAGTGACTGACTGTCTTTATACTGTATCCCGAAATCAAGAACTTAAATGGTTAAACTAAAGTTCTGTTAAACCACCTCTCATTCTCTTTGTGCAGGTCATTTATTCCTGATAAACACATGGTGGTCTGTCCTGAGCAGCTGTTGCGTGTCATCCTGGCTCATATCCACTACATGCCTGACCACTGGCAGGGCAATGCACATAGATATGAGACTCGAGACCAGTTCTCCCAGCTCTTCCAGTACAAAGCAGTGAGTACAAATACCGGACAAGGAATAAATGTCAAGGTGCAAAACTCTCTTTAACCTGCCATTTGTTCATTTACAGGTTTTCATTTTAGAGGAGCTGCTGAGTCCAGTGGTGACTCCCATCATCCTCATCTTCTGTCTGAGGAGAAAGTCTCTGGAGATCATTGATTTTTTCAGGAACTTCACTGTGGAGGTAGTTGGTGTGGGAGACACCTGCTCATTTGCCCAGATGGACATCCGGCAGCATGGACACCCTGCGGTGAGGGAGAGCCACACAAAAGACGACACATCTATGGAATATGTTTTTGTAAACAGTGCACTAAATAAACTGATGTTTAATCCACAGTGGATGTCAGAGGGAAAGACAGAGGCGTCTATCTACCAACAGGCAGAGGATGGGAAGACAGAGCTGTCCCTGATGCACTTTGCCATCACCAACCCTCACTGGCAACCTCCACAAGAGACCACACACTTCATTAGTCAACTGAAAGAAAGAGTTCACAGAGAGGCCACAGGGGCTTCTTCTGACACGCATCCACTGTCCTTCTCAGAGTCTGAAGTATGCTGATAAATCCACATCATGCTCAAGTATCACAGTGATTCCGTCGACTCTCTCTTAATCTCTTTCTCTTTTTCTGTCTTGTAGCCAAGGAGCCTTGTTGCAAACTTCCTGACAGGTCCCTCCACACTGCCTTCTGTTCATTTTGGCCGGGACAGCTCTTTGACTAATCACACAGTAGCTGGCATAAGTGATGGGGCATCAGCTTTGCGCTCACTCTCTCCAATCAGCAGTCTTCATCTGAGAGGCAGCTTAAATGCAGCTCACAGGGCAAGCCACACAAGCAGAGCAATGGCCGGGTCAGGGTAAGAAAATAGTTTTATAAATAAGCAGATTGTCCCTCTTTATTTTTGTCACGTCATGTTTTGTATGTCCACATTTTGTTCTCACCATGTAGGACTGATGCCAGGACTGTGAGCTCAGGTAGCAGTGCATGGGAGGGTCAGCTTACCAGTTTGGTCCTATCAGAGTATGCCTCCACAGAAATGAGTATTCATGCACTTTACATGCATGAGGTAAATGTGACCTCTGAGATATATTATAAATATTTTAAAGATATCTTTCTTTTTGTGAGTCCTATTCCTCTTTATTTCCTTTTTCTCAAGCTCCATAAGCAGCAGTCTCGTGGCGAGCTGTCCCGCCACACGTGGCACAGACAGGAGAGTGACGAAAGCAGCGACAGCATCCCAGATGAAGTGAGGAGCGAGCCCAACCGTCACTCCAGAAATTTCCCACGGTCATACACTTTCCCCACTACTGCCCCAAGTCCAACTGCTATTCCCACATCAGCCTCAGCCTCCAACAGTACTGCCACTGGCCAGGAGGGGGCGACATTGCATAGCAGCAGCAGTCAGAGGCGCTTTAGTGGACCCACAGGTACGTTATCTACAATCAGTATAAATATACTTACATTTCTTACATTTATAGACCATTATTGTCGTGCCTTTCTGTTTTCAGACCCTTTTAGTGCAGGGAGTAAGGTAGTGAGGTCGGCCCGTGTGCCCATGGGAGGATGGGCAGAGGAAGGTCCAGCGATAGCAGCAGCACGACAACATGAGCCACTACCTGAGGAAAGCTCGGAGGATGAGATGCCTCCTCACATACACAAGGTAAAAGCAGTTTGTATGAATAAAATTATGTTGATTTGTCTTTGTACACCTAAATGAATTTTCATCTCTTTCTCTCACTTTAGGTTACATAACTGAGTCACGCTCTTCAGATAATCAAACACATGCTTTTCCAGGACTGAGTGGGAAGATGGAAATAGTCAACAATGGTGGACCCCAGTCTCTTTGAGTAACCCAGTGAAACCATGTAAACAAGATTTCTTTTGCCTCAGTTGGTGGATGACACTCATGACTTACAGTGTGACTTTGATAATTGCCTAAAGACGCAGTAAACAAGTGAACAACTTAGCCATTAGTAACATCTAATTACACAGCATATCTGTATGGTGTTTAAGGATAACATAATGAAAGTGCATGTGTTCACACTCAACACTGCTGGATGCAGCTTTGTGACCCACATGTAATCCATTATTGTGCTGTCAGTATTGTTCCCACTTCCACAAACCAGACAGCATGAGAAGAAACCTGAAGAATGTATGGTGTCTTTCTAACAACGAAAGCACTGGTAACACACAGACTTTCATTGTGTATATCCACCTGTGCTCTGAATTTCTGCTGGCAAAACATATGAAGGTATCAACTACTAAAAACACACCTGACATTTTCAATAACATATTTTCTGCATTTATTACTTCACAAGTAATTTTCTAAAGTTTTCCTAAAACTTGGCTCAGTTTGCACAGATTGTTTAAAAAGTCAGTTGTACAGAGAGCGTGGTATTCTGCATGCACACATGCACTGTGTAAATAATCAGACAGCCATAATTATTCATCTAATTTTAAATGTTGGATGCAAGTGCATTTTCATCACCCAGCTCTGTTCATGTACCAGTCATTTGTTGTTTCAACAAACAAGCATGTAATATATGTAATATTGACTTTTCCGTCACAAAATGGCTCCAGACAGAAGTGCATCAACATAAATTACTCCTTGACATTAGATCAGCAAAATTGATGCACCAAGTACCGCATTAAGGCAATTCTTGAAACAAAGTAATATGCACTTTAATAATTTGTCAATTCAGAGAGTGTCACTTTACTTTTGATTGTGTATCTGTATATTTTCTTATACATGTTTTTAAATTATTTTATTTATCAAAGGGACGTGCCATGATAATCGACAGCTCCGAATCAAGGGTGTGTTCTCTGTTCTGAATCAGGAGAAAGTAGTACGTTCATGCTGCTGGATGGGTTTCACAGTCAGGGGTGCAGTAATTCTGTGTAGTAACGTTAAATTACAAGCGATTGCTGTTTGTTTGTTTTATAGATCCTGTAAAATAACATTTTGTACAGTTGTAAATCCATCTATTAAAGACAAGGCTATGACCAAGTGTACACTGAATAAAGGTTCTAGAGAAGGTTACATGTACATTATTATAAAGGTGGGAGTGTAACAGGGGCTGCTGCTGCTGCATGGTGCAGTGATGATAGGGGTCCTGCCGGGACAGATGACACCCCTGGTGGCCATGAAGGGTAGCTGATATGAGGCAGCTGTAGTGCTGCGGGGGTAGGACCATAGTGATGGTGATGATGGATCACACCACCCCTTGGTTTGACATTTGGCCTAAAAAAAACTTGGTTTCCATGGTAACTGTCCTGGAAACACACATTCAGGATGTTGTTGAGATGGTTGGAAATAAAATGTCTGTAAAGTGAGTTTTTACTTTGTGTCATATTGTGTGTATGTGTGTACCTGCCCATGATATGTAGTGTGTAGGGGGTAGTGTCCGGGCACTCCTGATGGTGCCAGGGCCATGGAAGGCATCGCTTTCAGCATCATATTGTGCATTATGATCTGATGCATCTGGGCATTTTGCATCAGCATCAGTTCCACCATGTCTGACACACAACACATAATCACGTCAATACAGAGAAACATAAGTAAGATATATTTGTTTGTTTGTTTCATACCCTCTTTGATGCTTCCTGAGCGTGGTGCAGGGTACGGCTGAGGTGGAGGAACCTGAGCAATCAAAGGCTGCTGTGGAAGTTGTTGAATGATGGTGGCAGGATGCTGGGGTAGCTGCAGAGAGAAAAGAAAATTATGTTTGCATAGTAAAAGAGACTAGAAATAGACTGAAAGATCTGGGATATAAGATCTGAATTGATTGTCTCACAGTTTGCTGGATGATGTGTGGAGGCTGAGGTGGGGCAGGTGGTACAGGAGGTAGGAAGGGCAGAACAGCTGCTGGTTGGTGAGTGTGTGTGGGTGCAATAGGTGGGAGGGCTGTGATGAAGTGTGACTGGTCCTGTCTCCTTGTGCCACCCCAAGTTTGAGGTCTATTGAGGTCATCTAACATATGTTGCTTCTGTACAGAAATAAATAAACAGACTGTGGTAAGATTAAACACAGAGGTTTGTGGCCCAAATTTTCTGAATGAAATTGATAGATAAGAGTTTTTTTTTTTACTGACCCTCAGTCTTCGCAGCAGGTCCTGCTTTCGCCTCATGGCGTGATAGAGTGCATCCATCTGTGCATCATAACTCCCTGAACAGATAAGCTCATGAGCTCAAAACTCTGACCTCTGCCACAAATTGAACTAATTTTTCTAGAGTGTCAATTAAGGTTGTCAACTTTGGAAAACAGATCAAGTTAATTTCAACATTTTAATGATAAGAGGAAATGTGTATCTCACGTGTAGACTGGGCAGATTCTGCTCTGTCATCCATATTGTCCTTTTTGTGTTCTATAGTCTCTGTGAAGTTCATGTAATTATTAAGAAACCAGTACAAAAAAAGAGCTAAATTATTAAAACATGATAATTTAAACGTGTCTCACCTACCGTCTCCAGCAGCTTGAGTCTGAGTCTTGTCACTTGATCAACCATGGAAGTACCATCCTGCAAGGTAGATTTATATTTGCATCTTCTGTCTTCTGAAATGAACACAGTTGTTCAAAATACTATCGACACACAATTATATATCAAGATTACCTGAAATATTTGCATTTAGAGTAACAAAAGCTTTGTGTGCACCTGCGTCCCTGAGTCACACTATTGCCACAAAGTGGTTGCCATGGGACACACCTGTTTTCCACTGGCAGTTAGCCATGACTAGTTTCTATACTGTAAACAGAGGGACAGAAATTGTGGATAAATGAAATTCCAAAGTTTGCATGTTTGACTGTGGTAAAACAAAGGTTTATTCATTAAAGACAACAATACAGCTTTTGTTCTGAAAGATGGTAACTCAGGTTGTATAGAAACTGCCTTCAGTTGTAAAAGATTCGTTGTTATGTTGCCTTAGAAACCATGCAAGAATCTCGTCAGCCAACATCTGTACGTTCAAAACACACTGACAGAGGCACGGCTTGCAAAACCTGACTCTGATTGGCTAGAGTAGCCGTCAATCCAACATAGGAGGTCTAATTCAGCAATGTGATTGGTCAGATTTCTTTTTTTTGACTGACGTGCATGGCAGGGGGCGGTATTAACTAATGCGGGAAAATAGAGAGGGGATTAAACGCTATTCCATTGGCTGAGGACATGGAAGGAAACAATTTGATTGGGTCATTAATTCAAGCAAACACGATAAGGGCGGAGTTAAACTGACTTGGCGGCCATATTGAATATTGTCTGTTGACAGTTGTGTGCAAAGGAAGCTCAAAGATTTTGTTTTAGCTAACTTATTCTGCAAGTGAAAAAACTGTTGAGGGCCTATGACTGAATTAGGACTTATGCCCCAACATTCTAACGCCTTCATTTAAATCAAGACATGGATGAAGATGAACGGCGTAGAAAGCTAGAAGCTGGGAGAGCTAAGGTTTGTTGCTAACATTTAACATATGCTAATACAGAATGCTAGCAGTTAGCAAACTCTTTTGTCGTAGCTTTGTGATTGTTCCCTGCTATCTACACACTCCCTCCCCGATATTATTTTAATTTTCTCGTTGCTTAGATTATAGTTGAACGGTAAATTACAGGCACTTACAACGCGCGAACTGTAATCCTAAAGCAGCACATCGCAAACGATATAAATAACATTTATGAAGTAGGTTAAGCCACGAATGAATCAGATACCACATAAGTTAGTTGCCGTCCAACCGTGACCGAAAGTCCCCATTATGTACGAAGACATATCTGTACAATTCTTTACACGTTTCAAAATGTACGTATGCATTTGAAAATGCTACCTATGAACCAAAGTACTCTGCAGGTGCACCGAATGTGTTCGTATTCGGCACATGGTTAAGTTTACTTCCATGTCGTCTTTATTTATTTTAATATACTCTGTTAATCCCTTAGAGGCAAATTCAAGTCATTCCTATACTTTGCACAGAGGAGAGGGGGAGTGGGCCACAGGCAGCCAGTGCCCCGAGCAGGTGGGGGGGTTCGGTGTCTTGCTCAAGGGCACCTCGGTTTCTTATCTTTTACCTCGGCAGTCTCTCCAGCTCCAGCTACCAGCCCACCTCCATGTGTCTTGGTCCAGGGCTGGACTCGAGCCAGCGACCCTCCGCTTCAAAGTCCAATGCCATATGGACTGAGCTTAACCATTACAGCTCTCACCAACGCGTCCATTCTCATGTGTATACTCCTTTTTTTGTGTCACAGTTCTCTCGACATGTAGTTAATGCCTCATCAACAGTGAATATTTATAGCTCTTTTAAGAGAGTAGTATAGCTTTTTTCCCCCCACGATTTTGTGGAATTTGTTACTACGGTGTTGCTGATGTCTAAAAGATAAGAAACCTCTTATACTTCAGTGGGAAGTCGTGTCAGCGTCCATCCGTCCATCTTCCGCGGATAGTAGTGGGTCTTTAATTGAGAATGCCCTGCAACAATTCACATCGACCTAAGATGATATTTAAAACCAGCTCTTCTATTCATAGTGTAAGACTTATTAATCTCATGGTGGAACTTATTCAGAAAGGTTTCTTTGGTATGACACTTAACTTAATCATTGATATTCCTTATGGCAGAAATCATCCAACATGCCACGAGGCCAGTCAGTAAGTATGAAAAAAGGTGGCTGGCAGAGATATGACATTATGGGACTGTGGGTGTATGGACATTTTTTCTTTGTGATTTCTCTCTTCTTTTTGTTTTGTTGTGGTACACATTTTTTTGTGTTTTTCCCCCTTTATTGGCATGATTGATGTCAGCTCGAGATATAAGCTCCCTGATTCAAACTATATAATCAGCCTGAAAGAAAATACACTTCGCATCATTTGAATGCCAAGTATAGACTATGCAATGCATACCCTGTCATGCTTGTTGCAGGCCATCAGGTGGTGCACTGAACCCATGAGATTTGATAAGGTTGAATACGTTGAGCTCTCTTCTCACATAGATGGTGTTGCTATGGTAATTCAGTGCTGTCAGTTGCCTTTTGTGCGTTTGCTGCATCATAAATCTATGATTTCAGTGCCACTTTCAAATCTGACATGAATATATTTTTGTTTGACTCTGCATGCCCGACACTGACTTGGTATTGACCTTTGTTCAAACACAACCATTCAGCCATTCAGTTGCATGTAATTTGGTCACACTAAGCTCCAGTGAACCAGTTAGTCAGACTCGCTGTGATGGAGAAGTGGCCTTGGGTTAAACACAGCTCATCTGCCTGTTGTCCTTCTGAGATCTGATGTGCTTTGAGGCAGTGAATGAAGGGTGTTGAAGGCTGGTTGAGGTTTTAAGTAATAATAAGTGATAGATCAAACACTTCCAAAGGCAGGAAGGCAGGAAATGTAGTGGAACTGATGAAGTGATTTATTTTAAAAAGTTAGTCCTGGTTTCAGGAGGTCACATTTATCTGTTAGCAGTTCAGTGTTTACATTTTAGGAAGTACCATACTTCCTGGGAATGGATGAATGTCATGGTGCTAATTGGGACTTAAGAGCAAAACCTACAGTGCAGGGCAATGACTAGACACGGATGTCTCATCAGAATAAACACCGGCACACATGTACACACACAGTGTTGTCATGCTTCATATATGTGAGTCATCGCACAAAGCAACAAGTATATCTCCCACGGCCATGTAATCTCAAATTGAATTGAGCATGCACACTCTGATGCTGCTCACCACCACACACAGAGCTCTGTCTCCTCCTCTCTGTGTGAATTCATCTCCCAGTCTCCACCCTCTTTCCTTAGTCTAGACACATGCCATCCTCAGTCCAGAGTTTGTGGATCCCTCTGCGCTGTACGTTTGCTGTGGCAGTGAGTTTTAGGTTGAGAGGATGGGCTGGCTGCTGCTGTCTGCAGACTGTGAAATCTACATCTGGACAGCATCCCAACTACGCTGATGAGGAAGAATTGACGACTCCGACGACCAGCAAGAAAAGAAGTCAATGATTGACTGACGGACATTGATGGAGAGCTATATGAGGTCTCTGTTACAATGTCAGCTGCTGTAATCTGATTTAAGCAGCTTAAAGAAGAGAGGGACAGGCCAGCAGTTAGAGGCTGTAATAAAAAGAAGAGGAGTATGTGAGGTGAATTTCTGTCAAACCGGTCAGTCTGGAATTCAAGTATTGTGGTTTGACTGAGGATTTTTTTCCCCAATGTGGACAAACTTCTCAGATGTCATTCACAGCTTCAGATCCTTGACATTCTCATTCTCATTCTTTATGGCATCAGACTTTGAAGTACTTTAAAAAGCACCAGTCTGCAGCTCCCTGTTTTTGACATTTCCACTGGCTGAAAAAAATGCGAAGTGACAGATGTACACTTTTTTTTTATGCTTGCTGTGTTTCTGGGCTGCTGAGAGGTTGTATGATGGTACAATGTGTGTCACTAAAATCTGCACTTCTCCTGGAAATGCGATGGGTCTTTGGAGACTTGAGAATATTTAGCTTCATCACCTTATTTTGAACTTGAATACCTTGTCAGGTTATGGTGCCATCTATTTTGGATTTGAGTTTGGGATTTCTTCTTGCTTCATTGGGCTTTTTTCTTGCTGCACAACTGACTCATCAAAATAAGGGCTTCCCGTCTATTTCTCTTTCATCACTGGGGGACTATTAGCAATTTGTATTCCTACTTTGTGAAATGACTTCAGAATAATGTGATTTACTTGAATAATTGTGAAGAGATCTGGACTCTTTCACCTTTGACCTTTGAGGTTCACCATGCTGATAGTGTGGTGGTGCTCTGTGGTTTTGACCTATGTGTCCATCTACCTGTCACTATCTTTCCTGCGCAGCTTGCTAGCTACAGACAGAAGCGGGCGAAAGGCGACAGTGCGGGGGCGGCGAAAAAGACGCAGAAGAGGAAGGGCCAGAATGTCTCGCAGGTTGACGGCGCGACGCAAGACCGCCACGTAGAAACGGCTCATTCATCAGTCAGAGCCACAGACCTGAACAGCAAGACACACCATAAGGTATACTATTGGTTGTACAGAGATTATCATCCATGCATCCAAATTAGTTACAAAGGAACCTGAATTAATGTAATGTCATTTGTTTTGATTGGTGTAATTAATGCAGCTGGATATTTTCATCACACAGAATTCCTTACAGCCTGATGACCTCAGTTGGGTTTGGTTTATTCATAGGTTGATGCGCCTGATTCTGTTTCATTTTGTTGTTTAATGTATGCTTTAACAAGTGGTCTGTGCCCATGTCTGGTAAACATACATTAGAGAAATGGGTCACTAACCATCATGTTGCCTGTAGGGCAGGTTGTCATAGCAACCTGGCCAGGATTAACTATGGAACTGTTTACTGCCTTTTTAAAAGCGAATGTTCAATAGCAACATTACATTTACAGAGTTGTGACACATGGTTTATTCTGTCAACATTGCTAATATAAATATCTTTTAATTCTCAGCTCAGAGAGACAGAAAGATCAGAGGTTCAGCAGAGTGAGCAAGAGAAGGACGAGTCCCCCAGCCCTGATCAAAGCCCATCCCCTGTGGAAGACTTGAGAGAGGAGGAGTTGGCTGCACTTACTGGCAAAGAGCAGCTTAAGGTATGCAGAATCAGTGATTGTTTGCATACATGTTTTTTTTTTACATTTTTTATATGTGTATATGGAAGAGAGAACTGACACGGTTTTGTCTTTAATTTTAATTTTAGTTTCTTTAAAGTTCTTTTTTTTTGGTGTTGCTGTCAAACCCTCAAGTGTGCTTAGGTATGGTTTACAATGACAAGTTAAAATGGGTTTAATGTCATGACTAATGTTGTGTATTAAGCATTATAATCCTAAACTCCAGCTTCACTGCACAGATAACTGTCCCCCCACAGACACCATCTTACGTGGAAATATGATGGCCATTTTGTATAACATGTTTACACACAAAGGCAATGATATTTCTATGTGTATGACTAAGAATGTTTCTGAATTTCTGTGTCATCCTCAACCCATGGGGAATGCTAGCCGCTTTCTCTTCTGCATGGCTGCTCAAATCTGAAACTGCAGCATAGTTCATTTTTAATATGAAGGTTTCAGAGTAGAGGAATAGGTTTAAGTTAAGGTGTCCTCAGGTCAAGAATGGCCTATAATTTGTATCTGGAAATTTAGTGTTTTCTGTTAGTGGCTGGATACACAGGATCTCTGTTCATTTAAGATTCACACATCTTGAACACTGTTTCATAGAAGAAGTATCTTGTACGATCTGGGTGTTTTATACTACTGTGTCTTTTTTTTGATAATTAAAGTGAAGTTTTATTTTACTTGCAGCAATTACAGGATGCTGTAGAGAAGCGTAATGAAATTATTGCCAAACTGAGCTCTAACCTTCAGGAGGCCCTGGCTAGTAGAGACCAGGTACAACTGGAGGCACAGTCCCTTGCTGGACAGATTCAGGCATTGCAGAGGCAGCTCCAGCAGGTTAGTGTCAGCATGGTAGCATTTTTAGCATTATTATTACCATATATATACCATTGATTTCCTGTGTATTCTCTGTATCGTCTTTTACACAGACCAGTGTAGAGTTTCTACGGATCAAAAATCAGTCTGGAGCTGAAGTCCTTAACATTCATCAACAGCAGCTTCACCGCAGCCTTTCCCCACAAGATGAAAATGTCAATCATAAGGAGGCACTGTCAGGAGGTACAAGCCTTGTCTGCCAGTCTGTTGTTGAAGGCTCCTGCACTGACAGTGACGCAGAGACTGACACTCTTTTGCTAAAGCTGAGGGCTGAGCTAGAGGAAGAGCGGAAGAACAGCCAACGCATGTGTGCCGAATTAGCAGAGGAGATGGAGAAAACCCAACATATGCTTTCGTTGCTGGAGAAGGAGAAGCAGGGGAGGGAGGAACGGGAGGCACAGCTGCAGAACCTCCAGACCCAGTTAAGCCATGTCCAAACTCAGTGCCTTGAGATGCAGCAGTACAAAGAGGAGAAGGAGAAGCTGAACAGAGAAGTGCTAGAGCTGAGGAAAAGGCTACAGGAAGAAGAGGATGCAGAGAGGAGATTTAGTGAGGAGCTTTCCCACTCTGCCCTCCGATTCCAGAGTCTTGAGGAGGAAAGACAGAGACAAGAGGAAGCGATAAGGATGCTAAAGGAGGAGCACAGACAGGAGGTTGAGCAAGTCAGGCAGCTGTTGGAGGAAAGGGAGAAAGAGCTCAAGTCTAGGGAGGAGGAGGTCAATGGACTGAAGGCTTCCAAGAACCGACAGAACCAAGCAAAAGCTGGTTTTAGCTCTGATGATAGGATTAGTGTAGATGTTCCCAATCTGGAAAATGGACCTGATCAGGACAGTATGAATGCATCAATAACTGAGGATATTCTAATGGAGCGCTACTTGTCTTCAGCTCCAGTTGCACACTCACAGTCCTCAGTGGTAAATGAAAGCTTTGAACACTGCAGTCAGCTGGATATCTCTGCAGACTATAGGTGAGAAAAATCATATTTCACTGCATATCTGTATATTTTACTCACAATGATTAACCCACATAAATTGTGCCTCTTGACAGTTTTGAGCTGAATAGTGAAGTATTTGGAGATCAGCCCTTATTGTCAATTTCAAACCGAGCCCTTGAAGAAAATGAGCACCACAACATATCCAG
The DNA here is from genome assembly GCA_036025115.1 of Ambassis agassizii. Lineage (NCBI taxonomy): Eukaryota > Metazoa > Chordata > Actinopteri > Ambassidae > Ambassis > Ambassis agassizii. The sequence goes on from JAVQJX010164153.1 coordinate 15,288, forward strand.
CTCGCCGCATTTTAACCTTGCAGCTGGAGATTCCAGTCTTCAGTCTCCATCACAGTGGCCTTACAGCTCCACATCTGGCAAGATGGAGACAAGTTACGTGTTCGAGCCACAGATCGAGGAGAATGATTTGGAAAAACAGCTGCTGAGTCAACAGTGTGAGGAGCTCCGTGACGAGCTGGAACTGAAGGACAGGGACCTGAATGTTTTCAAGGAGGAAGTCCTGAAGAGTGCAGAAGAGCTGGAGGAAGCAAGAAGCAGGTAAAGAATTTTATTATCACTTTAAGATGGCTAATGGCATTTGAAAATCACCAACTGTTTGGATGCTAATACACTTATTCAACATTGTTGTTATTACATATGCTTTGCACACATTTGATTCTCTTAATTGTCTCTTCAGGTGGGCTCAAGTAACAGAAGAGCTCAGACAAGCTCTATGGGACCTTGAGGAGGAGAAGGAGAAGAGGAGACTTATTGAGGAAGAGATGAACTTGAACACACAAGAACAAGACGCCCTGAAGAATACAATCAGTGCCTTAATGGAAGAAAGAGAGCATTCTACATTAGTGATGGGAAACGAAGGTAAAATCCCTGATGCTTCAATCCTCATCCCTTCTACTTTTCCATCTGAGGAGGAAGATAAGCTGGTAGGGGAGCTGAAGAGGGAGCAGGAAAAAGAGGTTGCACTCACTTCTCATCAAAATCAGCAGGAGCTGCTGTTATCATCTCAGCAGGAGATAAAGCAAACTGCAGACTCTGCCAGACAGAGCTCAGAACTCACAGATGAAAACCAGCTGCAAACACTGCAGGTAAACCAGTATAATAAGTGGGTCTGTGTTGACGGTTTAATACGAATATAAACACAAAGTTGTTTTAACATGCTCCTTGTACCTGGATAGATATAATACTACACAGGATAGCAGTAAATATTTGTTAGTAAGAGATTGACATTTATGGTGTCTGATGAAAAGTCATTTTCCTGTCTTTCTTTTAGGCCCACTGCGAACATATCATGGCAGAGCTTGAAGAGACGAAAACTGAGTATAAAACAACATCAAACCTACTAAGTCAAAGGACTACAGAGCTTGAGACGGTATTAAAGGAGCTTGAAACAACACGTGTACAAATTCTGAATGTCCAAACAGAAGTGGAGAGACTGCATGAAGAGCTGAAGGAAAGCAACAACAATCTAGACCACAGTGAAAAAGAAAAGAATGAGCTTAAATCCCAGATCTCCTGTTTGAGACAAAACCTGGCCAGCTTTGAGGACGCCCAGGCTCAGTGTGTGCAGGAGAGGGAGGAACACAGGAGGAAAGAAGAAGAGATGGATGAACAGCTGAAAAAAATGGAACAAGTCCTGGAGGAGGAGCTTGAGCAGTTTGAGAACATGCTAAAAACCAAGGATTTGGAGGTGACATATACAATTCTCTATTTTTTTCTAAATCTATGTGTCACTGTTGTTTAGTGCTGAACATTATGTATGTAATTATGTTTCTAGCTGGCCGAAGAAAGGGAGAAATGGGAGGAAGAGAGGCAAGAGAAGGAGAAAGAGCTTCAGGATATTACACATCTGATGAAGAAAGAGATGAAGGAGAAGGAAGAGGAGTTGAAAGCTCTCGTAGAGAAGCAGACTCTAACAGTAAGGGAGGCTGAAGAGAAGCTCAGGGCATCTCACCAGCTGGAGATAAAAGACCTCATGGAGAAACATCAAGAGGTGGGGATTTACTAACTGAACTTGTGCTAAATCTTGTTAGCATTTAAATACAGCAATGTAATTGTCTGCACGTATGACTAGATTTCTAAGTTGAATGCTCACCTGGAGATGGAGCTGTTAAAGCAGCAAGCCAGCATGGAGGAAGAACAGAAACGACAGATCAGCCTCATCAAACAGGTATTAATGAATGAAGATTGTCTCTTTACAGTAGAGGAGAGAACTTGGTTTTACCATATTTTATTTCAGCTTTTTCATGTTTTCAATTCTCTTATTTCCCTTGTAGGTAACTGAACGTGAGCATGAGAGAATGTTGTCAGAACTAAAAGCCAAACATGGTGAGGAGCTCGATCAGCTGAGGACAGAAGTCTCCTTGGAGCTGAGGGAGAGCATGGAGGCTGCCCACCAGGCTGAGCTGCAGCAGGCACAGGTATATTAGACACATTCACACATACACAAAATCCCACCCTGTACAACCACACTGTGATTGTAAAAACATCACCTTCTTTATTTTGGTTTTATGTCATCAGGCCCAAAAAACCTTTGAGCTTGAAGCCTTGCGTGTAAGTCTGACCTCCATCCACATGTCTCAGCTGGAGAACTCTCGGGTAAACTTGCAACAGGAACAGGACTCTGCTCTTATCAAGGCCCAGACCTCTATGAGGGAGACGTTTGTCCAGGAAACTGCACTCCTTCAGGCCCGTCATCGGGCGGAATTGGAGCAGCTCAAACTGCAGAACCAGCACCAGCAGGAGAGACTGCACAAGCTACACCAACAGGAGTTAGGTGAGTGCAGACAAGTTCACCCAAATCATCTTCATGATGTTTGTCTTTTATTGAATTTAACATCGAATGGCTATGGGGAAAATCATTATTTTGTTGCTTGAGTAAATAAGAACAGATTTTTGGACCTGCATGTTCACTTGTGTGTGTATATGTGAATCTACAGATGAGTTAAAGCAGCAGTGGGAGACTCGTGTTGCTGAGGAGAGAGCGTCTATGGATAAAAAGCAGGCTAAAGAGATACAGGTGACGGTCTATAGCTTACTTAGAATGTTTTATTGCTATAGGTCTTTGATTGGAAAGTCTATGTAAGTGCCATATTGACTGAATGGATTATATTATGGTTGGACTTCTGTTTTTCTTAGGATTTAAGAGCACAGTTGGAGAGGGAGGCTGAAAGCACCCAGGCAAATCTCCAAACGTCACTCTCAGAAATGCAGAACAGCCTTACTGCCACCCATACAGAACTTCTCAGCACCCAGGCCTCCCTTACCCATACCAACAAAGCTCTAACTGAAGCTGAGGCAGCTCTGTCTCAGACCCAGTCAGAGCTGCAGGAGTCACAGGCTAAACTGGAGGAACTCCAAACCACCAGTGAAGAAAAGAACCAGAAACTAGAGGAGGAACTGAAACAAGCCTGGGCTCACAGAGATGCTGCTGCGCGTGAGTTCTACTGTCCATCTCCTGATTTCTTTAAATTGCTAATATTCATGATGACATCTTTTCTATGTGATTGTATTCACATGTCAATGAGTCCATTATGTTCTTTCAATCTGAAAATATAAAGGCATTAGAAAGGACTTGTGAGAATTCACATTATAAATATGTAGGTGTGATCTGTCACATTATAAAATTGTGTTTGGATCTGTTTTGTTGTATGTTGAGTAGGTTCTTTGGAGGAGCTGGCTTGTACACATAAAACAGAGCTGCAGGAGAAAGAGCAGCAGGCACTCCACCTACAGGAGAGAGAGCAGCAACTGCAGCTAGAGGTTAATTCACCATAACTCACATGAACATTTCTACACTGACAGTGATTTCCCTCTTTTTTTCTTTTTTTAGAGGAGGGAGACATTTCTTGTTGATACAAATGTTCATTTTGTCTTTTTCGACCAGGTTCAGCGCCTGCAGCAGGAGAAGACCTTGCTCAAAGAGAGCTCAGAGCAGGAAGTAGGTCAGCTGTGGGCCCAGTTGGAGAGTATGAGGACAAGTCGTCAAGAGTTAGGAGGTGAGAGGATACACAAGTCTGACATGTTCTTCGTTGTTTTTCCTTGGCTGCTGCGTTCATTTGAGTATTTATAATGGGGAACGAAAACTATAGTTTAATTCTGACGCATAAATTGCAGTTACTTTGTTCTTACCTTTGACCATGTCTTTGTGTTACAGAACTTAAGGAGCAGCTGCTAGCTCGCTCATGTCGTGTGGATGATATTGAACGCCTGAAGACAGAATTTAATGAACAGAAACGAGAAATTAAAGAACAGAATGAGGCTGAGCTGGAAAGCCTGAGGAGGTATGAGATCACAACCAGCCACACGAAGTCCTGCAATTCTTGTGTTACCGTTACATTGAAGTACAATATTTGGAACAACTGAATTATGTCTGTGTCTCTGAGAGGGTCTGTTACTCTGTCAAAGGTATTTTGAGAAGCGCTTGCTTGCCACAGAGGAGAGCTACAAAGAGGAAATTGCTCTGCTTCAGCTGAAGCTGGTAGAAGGTGCCTTGGAAGAATCTGTTCTTAAAACCACAGATGGCGGGTATGTCTGGTGTTCTTTTTGCAATTAAATATTCATCATTCATTTATTTCTATTCATGTCTGTATAATGTTTTTGAATATCCACATCTTTGTTCTGTTTAAGCACTTTCTCTCACGCTGAAGAAGAAAAAGATGTTTCTTCTGATATTGCCAAACTGGAAAAAGAGAAGGTACATGTCTATAGTAGTTGATTTGCAGTACATTCTTGCTGCACAGGATAGGAAGCCTCATGTCACTGTTTGTTATTTAGGAAATCCTAGACACTTTAAGGCTTCAGCTGGAGGAGAAACACACCATGGAACTTTCCAGTCTGCAATCCTCATTGGCTCTTTCCTTTAAAGAAGAGCTACAGCAGGTCAGACACCTGGGCCTGTTTTTATATTCATATGAATGTAGAACCTTGTTTGAAAGTGTGCTTACTTTTTCCTTTTAATTCAGGTGCGCTCAGACCTCACTGACCATTATTATGAAGAGCTGCAGGAGATGAAGACTCGCCATGCTCTCGATTTGGAGCAGCTTAGAGCCAAACTATCTGACAGTCACCTACGAGGTGCTTCATATATACATGTTGCTTATTACATATTTGTGTATCATATATTGGTGTTTGTGTGTTGGTCTCTTAACCATTTTTTCAAATGCCTTTGTCATAGAGCTTAACAGGGTGCGCTTGGAGGCAGCAAGACAGGTTGAGGTGAGAAAATGCTTCATCAGATAAATTATACATCAGAATAGACATTGACATTATAGGTCCCAGAATGCTATGTTTTGTTGTTGTTTTTTTAATTAGGTTGAAGTAGAACAGAGGATGTGGTGTCACACAGAGGAGCTGCAGATGAAGATGACCATCATCCATACCCTGGAGAACAAATTGACTGATCTGGCTGAGCAGCATAATGCAGAAATGCAAAATAACATGCAAAAGGTACATCAATAGCCCCTGAAAAAAACAAAACAAAGTGTTTGATAATTTTCAATCAATTTTTATAATAGTGCTCATTTAAATGTCTGCAGTTGACGCAGGAGTTTGCAGGAGAGCTCTCCAAACTTGAGGAAGCTCATAAACAAGAGAGGGAGCTTCTGGAAGAAAATATGAAAAGGTTAAAAGAGGAGCTTCACGACAAGTATGAAACTGAGATCGCTGCCTTAAAGTCAAACTTGAATACAGAGATGGAGAAGGAGAACTTTGAAAAAGCAAAGTTGGAATCTCAGCAGCTTGGTGAGGAGCAACTACGCCAAGCCCAAGAGAGGTGAGCTCTGAGACTTCTACATATCAAACAGCAGTTTTGAGATCCTCTTATTTTCAAGGTCTTTGAATAATTTTGAGCTTCTTTTCTTATTGTTCGCTTTCAGGTTCCAAGAAGAAAAAGCAGCATTGGAGCAGCATTTTGTCACAAAGTATGAAATGTCTGTGGCAGAGCAAAAGAACAAACACAAAGCCGAGTTAGAACACGAGAGGGAAACCCTGCTGAACAAGCACTCTCAAGAGATGGACACCCTCGATGCCAAATACAAAGCACAACTAGACTCACTCAGTGCCAGTCACAGAGATCAGTTTGCAGCTATGGCCGTTGAGCTTGAATCTAAACACAACGCTGAGCTTGTTGCCTTGGAAGCAGCCCTCGATTCCAAACGAAACAGAGACCTTGAAAGTCTGGAAGCCGTTTTTCAGGAGACCAATCAGGCTCAGTTAGAGGCTTTAGAAGCTGAATTGGTTCGCAAACACCAGGAAGAGCGGGAAGAACTGGAAAAGAGGATGCTGGGTAATATGGACACTTTGGAGGCCACTTACTTACAGGAAGTGCAGGTAAGCGGTCACAAGTCCCAGAAAGTAAAGCCTTTGTGAGGTGTGTTTTAACAGCATTGTCATTTTAACCTCCAGACACTGCGCGATGAAATCGTTCAACTTGAGGAGAGGCATCGTCAAGTCCTAAACTGCCAGATTTCAGAACATAAACAGCTAACGGAACGCCATGCCGCAGAGCAGCTACTGATCAGAGAGGAAATGAGGAAAGAACTGGCTCAGGTACACATGGAGAAGTTTAAAGCCATGGCAGCAGAGCTCAGCCATGTTCACAAGGTGGGAAATGAAAAACACCAGTAAATCATCAAAATCAAACAAACTAGACAGCATGAAAATAGAAAACGTGTTTTTTTTTTTGTCAGACTGAGCTTGTGGCTCAAAAAGAGGCCTTGGATACAGAACACTGCAAAGCCCTTGAAACATTGAAGAAGCAGGTACTTACAGCTGTTATCCCTTTTTAATTAAAGATTTTAAAGCCATACAGTTGAGTGCTTTTATTACTGATTTTTAGGGACATATTTTTGAAGAAGCTAAGTTATAAAGTTCAAACTCTTTTTTTTCCCATTTCTCAGGTTTTAGAACTTGAGCAACAGCACAGCACTGCTCTGCAAGAGCTCTCACAAAGCTACGCATCTGAAAAAGAGCAACTCATCCAACAACACCAACTACAGCTGCAGGTGTGTTAGTGAGCATCAAACTGTGTATGTGTGTGTGTGTAAAGTTGCCACTGGAGTTTGTGTCTGTAGTTCTTACGAGCCATTAGAGAATGGATTACACTGAAGCATTGTTCATACTTTATAATGGCGTCTGTGTGTTTGTGCGCACAGACAGAGTATTTATTTGGACTTTTTTTCTCCTCTGGAGCACTAACACTGTGACATTTGCCCAACTGCACTTTGTCCGCTGTAGGAGCTAAAGGGATCCTCTGCGCGGGAATTGGAGGCATGTCACCGGGAGCTTGAAGAGGAGTCGTCAAGGCAACGACAGCACTTCCTTGAAGAGGTGGAGCTCCTCAAAGTCCAATCAGAGGAGAGACTTCAGGAAAGGATTAATCAACTGAAGGTAAAAGTGGAGACAATTAATTAATTGAATTGAACACTATGGAGGCAGCCATGTGTGGTAAAATGTCAGTGTATGCATTTATTTGACCCTTGAATGCTTGTTTGAAGCATTATGTAATAGTTGTGTATTATTGAGAGCTGTAGTGTGTGTTTGAGTGGTAGCATTGCCCTCTCTAAGCTCCAGCTGCACCAGTTCATTCCCAGGGTTAGTGGGTTTTTTTCTCTTGGACTCGGTCCCTCTGGAGCTTTATTCAAACCCAGTTTTCTCATAATCCCAACATCATATATGCAGAAGTATTCACGTCCGTCTGTCTCTGTTCTCTGAATCTGTGCTGCTGCTTCGTGCATGTGTTGCTGCCATCTGAACAGTGGCTAAATGGGATGGGTCTAAGCTTTTTATCCTCTGATGCAGAAGGTTTTAAGGCTGAAGGTATTTTTTTTCCCCCCAGATATTTAGCATTTGACCATCTGAAATGTGCAAGCCAGTAGTCGGCTATAACCCAGTGAGAGTTGGCCATTGGTCTGAATAAACCTACAGCCTTACAGGAGCTTTTTAAGGTGATCTGCAACTTTTAATTCATGCATCTTCATCTGTGTTTTCTTTGAAGACGGAGAAGGAGGCGGAGGTTGAAGACCTGAGGCGGAGCTTCACATCTGAACAAGAGGAAAAGGAGCAGAGCTACACAAACAAAATGAGCCAGCTCACTGCACAACTGCAGCAACTAGACGCTGTGGTAGCTCAGGTACTCCATACACACATGCAAGAAATCTCTGCACAATTTTTAGGTTATTGTTGACCAGGTTAAAATGTTGTGATGTGAGAAGAGGAAAAAGTGCAGTGAGATGAAAGTACAATTCTGTATGTTTTTGCAAAAGTATGGCATCCATAGGGTAGATTTTCCTCCTCTTCTTGCATCAGATTACATCTTGTAAAAGAGATTATGATAATAATGGCCTACAATACTAATCTGGTCTGTGTATGTTGCTGTGTTCTGTAGTTAAACTCCCTTGGTCAACACAGTTATTGATAAAATCAGCCATTTTCATAATTATATTGTCACTTTTTTTTTTTTTAAACACGATCCAAATCTTCAATAGGGCTCAACCTTAATGTTTCCAAAAAAGCTGTTTTTGATTGTATAGGACCTCCTTTAGACTTCAGTATGTGCTGTAAATCATTCTCACAGTGACAGTCAGCTTTAAAGGTCTCTAACGTTTGTATTTGTTTGTTTCCATGGCACCTTTTGAGCTTTTCTCTTGTAGTGTGATATTAACACTCATCCACTACACTCAGATCCTCATGAGGTTGGCAGAGGGAGCTTAAGAGGAGTTGGGAGGGGACTGTAGCCGTGGCAACAGCATTGTTTTGTTGAGGCAGGTGGCTGCATGAGACGTTTGTTGGGAGGTAGCGGGAAAAAGAGAGGGAAGACATGGTGTAATGAGAGGGAGACATCAGAGAGGTTGAGGATGGCAAGGTAAGAAGAATTACTGCAGATCTGGAAGAGTTGTGTTGCAGCTCTCCTTCTTGAATGTAGGGCAGAGCACCAAAAACTTGGTTTACGTCACTGCTGGACTGACTTGATGCTTAAGCGGAGTCCTTATGCCAAGAATGTCTGAGGATTACATTCTGTGTGCATTAGAGTGTTTTCAAAGATGGTATGTTTTTGGTTTTCTCATGTATTTTGGGTAATTGTACAGGTTTAACAACTGAATAGTCAACAGCTGGTTTTGATTTCCCTTTGAATGCAGAACATACTTTTTGAGTTTGTCATGCTTTTTTGCCTGAAATGGGAGGTTGTTTTGGCCATGTGGTTTTGTCATTTCTCTTGTTACTGTGATATTGTGATGCCTTAAGAACGGAATTAGTGTTGATGGTATTTATCAGTCTATTATTGCTGTGCTCTCAAGGATCCTTTCATGTACACTTGTAGCCTTTAAGCCAGCCATATGCATGAGATGTTATTAAGTTGGATCGACAAGCTGTACCTGTGTCATTTTTCTTCAGCTGCGTGCAGAGGTAGGGTGTCTTCAGGGAGAGTTGGCAGGAAAACGTGCAGAGATGGAGACCTTGGACACCCTCTTGCAACGAAGGGAGCGTGAGAGTCAGGAGGGGGGAAACCTGCTAAAGATGCTCACTGATGACTTGCAGAGTGCTAAAGAAGAAAGGTAAGGCTTCTTAAAGTTCCTTTATTTCGCATGTAACTATTTGGAGATGGGAGGGTTTAGTTTTGTCTTTATCTGTAAATTTTGTCACTGTTGTTCTTTCAGATGTAAACTGCACCAAGCAAATGAAAAGCTGAGCAAAGTGCTGATTGAAATGCTCCGCAGCATTATTGCGACAGAAGAAATGATTGGACAAAAGATCAGCGGTGGAACCAAAACACCAGAGCCCGCACCTCATCAGAGGAGTTCCACTGGGAACAAAGATGCACAAGAATCGGGTATCTTACATCACATTTTTTTCTTATTAATTTTTCAGGTGACTTTTCTTCTAGTTGTATTCTATAGATACATTTTTGTGGCTCTTCAATCAGGTATCTCAGTTGCTGACTTGTCATCTGAGGACGTGGAACTGACCCAACTTCTCTGTGAGAGTCTCCTGGTCTCAGACACTCAGATCAACCCAGAAGGAGAAGAAGCGGTTCTGAATGCTTGCAGCAGACTACGTCACACAGTAGACACACTGCTGGATCTCCTTAACCAGGCCAATACACAGGTAAAAGATGCATAGACAACGCACATCTGTGAGCTTTTTTTTCCCTGATATGTTGTGTTTTATAATAATTGTTGGTTTCTCACTTTTCTCCAGCTGGAGCAGACTTACAGTCTTCATCTTTCTTTGGAGGAAAAGTTCTCTCAAGGCAAAGAAGACTCTGTCCAGCTTGTTGAACAGCACAAGCAACTCTTGGAGCAGCTCGACCTGGAAGCCAAGCAGAAGAATCAACTCCAGCTGGAACTTCATAAAGCAGAGGGTGAGCAAGATACTTGTTTTATTCTACATATACTACGAGGGTGAGACAATGTCAGGTTTCACTTGCATGGCATTTGCATGATGTGTTCAGGCCTGGTTGAGGGCTACATTGCTGAAAAGGCGGCCCTAGAAGAGTCTCTGCAGCAAAAGGAGGCTCAAGAGGAGAGACTAGTAGAGGAACTCGAGGACCTGAAGATGAAGCTACACCAGATGCAGGGTCTCAGTGCAGAGCTGGACAGCCTCAGACTGAAGCATCAGGAGATCACTGAGGAGCACACAATTATTCTGCGTCAGAAGGAGCATCTCTCTGCGGGACTTGGGGAGAGGGAGAAGGGTAAGGGCAAAGAAACATAAAATCATTTCTGTCTGCATAAAATATTACATGACCTTCGCCGAGCTTGACCATCCACTTATGTAATTTCTGTGCTCAGATGTATCTTTTCTCCGTAGGCCATTGGCTCAGTTTAGATCCTGACGCAGGTTTGTGGGTCAGATTGGAGTATGAGTGTGTGTGCGTGATTTGGGGGGGGGGGGGGAATATGCAGTATATTTGCAGTGCTGTGTAAGAGTGCAGTTTGTAACACTGCCACTGGCTTATAGCAAAGCTTCTTGGACTGCTGTGTCGTGCAATATGTGTAATTGTAGGTATTTAACTCTTCTCTCACACCATGTCTGTTTTTATCTTTCTCATTTGTGGGTGTATCTACATCATAGTAATTCTTTTATAATTTTCTCAAGCTTTGCTGGCAGAGACGGAGCGTTTGACTCAGGATAGGCTGGACTTACAGCGGCAGGCGGAGAAGGACCACAACTCTCTGTCCCTGCGTCTCGGAGCCGTGGAGCGGGAGCTGGAGGAGCAGGAAACAAAGGGCCTAGAGACAGAGCTGCACCATAAGACCCACACTGAAGACCTCAACCAGCGTGTCCAAGCACTTGAAAAACAGCTGAAGCACAACCGACAGTTTATAGAGGTGAGTTTTCACAGATGAAAATAATGTTAAACGCTTAAAGTGTATTCTTGTTAAATCTGCTTCTTGATGCCATTCGCATCATAGCTGTTTCTGTAGTTGCTGGATTGTGTTTCTGCTGTTATATGAGAGGGCCAGAGGGAGATTTCTTATGTTGCTGCTTAATGCAGCTGACAGAATCTTGTCACATAATTTGTATTTATGCATTCAGGAGCAGGCAGTGGAGCGTGAACATGAGCGAGACGAGTTCCAGCAGGAAATCCACAGGCTGGAGGCCCAACTCAGACAGACAGCCACAGTGGATAACAAGGGACACAGGGTGAGGTCCATTAAACTAACAAAACGTGTGTGTGTGTGTGGATACATTTTAAAGCTGCACATTTAATGTAATATAATATTTATTGTAAATTGGTCATGTAGCACACTCTATGCAAAGTGAAAGGAGGATGCTTTTAATGTTACAAAAGTGTTTTAGGAATAAAATATAATTGCCTTAATCATATGATGTTAAGCTAAATATTTAAATTTCAATAGAATATGAATCTATCACCAGAGCATAGTGACACTGTTGCATGTGGAGTGAGTGTTTGGATTTTCTGTTGTAATTAAAAGCAGTTAACTTGAGTACATGCCTAGATGTTGATGTGATGATTGCATTGTTTGTTAATGAGCCTGACTCTGTGTTTATCCCTGTGCTGAATGGATTGCTGTAGTTTGAGGACTTGGTTCTGCAGGTATGAAACCTAACTGTAGCAAACTCCTCTAGTTCCTGTGATTCTGTTGCATGGCGTGGATTTTACATCATTATCTCTGTGTAACCATCCATATGGTCATTTTTAGAGCTTATCAAAAGTCCTGTATTCATTCTTATTTCATCATCCATCTCCTAATACCCATTTGTTCCTTTGTCACACCTCATTTATCTTCATCTCTGTATCGCTGCTCTCTGGAATGGCTTAAATTCAGTGGCTGTAGATATGGAATGGCTTTTTAGCTTTTAAATCATTCTCAATTAGAAATCCATTTCTGTTACTCAAACAAAATGATTTTTTTAAAAAAATGATCTTTACTCTCTTTCTGTAGGTGGACAGTCTACAAGCTATTATCAAAGATAAGACGGAGGACCATGCTTCCCTGCTTTCAGCCATTCAGCAAGCCCAGCGGGATATTGCAGAGCGCAATGAGGAGATAGACAAGTTAACTGGGCGAATCAGAGAGTTGGAGCAAGCACTGCTTAACAGTGCAGAGAGTAATAGAGCAGTCGGTCAACTGGAACAAGAGCTTCACAGAGTAAAACTGAGAGAACAGGAGCTCACACAAGTAAGAGCAAAACCCACACTTTCAGTTTGAAAGCATGTCAGTATCCACCCTCCATTTTTCATTAATCCTGTCTTTCTCTGTCAGGATAAGCAGGCGCTGGAGCAGCAGCAGCTGTCCAACAGGCTTCAGATATCAGCCCTACAGTCCAAACTGGATGAGACGCGACACTGTTACCATGACAATGCACGTGACCCCACCCAGGAGCTAAGGGACGCCCTGGACACTGCTCAGCAGAGTCTGCAGAGCAAAGAGCAAGAGGTCTGTTGCTCATGTAACTCATGTACCTTTGGTGTAAATATTTTGGGTGTCCAGATCAGTCGTTATTATAATGTATAAAAATGTAATCTTTTAGGTTGAGGTCGTGCTTGACCAGTTGGAGACTGTGCAGAGAGACTTGAGCATCAAAGAAGTTGAGCTGAAACACCTCACACTACAGCTGGAGCTTGTAACAAATAAGAACGCAGAGCATGTTAATGAGCTCCAAGAACAGATTGATGCCCTGAAGGTAAGGATTTTTTTTAAAGTTCACACCAGTGAAAAAAAAATAGAGCTGAATCTTTACCAAAACTTGTGTGTAATGCTTTGCTTACAGGAAAATGTGTCTGCCCTAACCATCCTCAAGGAGGAAAAAGAGGAGCATGGCGAAGAGGAGGAAACTGACGAAGAGACATTCTCCTCGGCACTGCTTCAGGAGAAAAACCAGGAGATCGACCACCTCAACAGTGAAATCCAAAGACTGGAACAAGAGCTGGAGAACACCACCGACAACAAGGTCAGCGTAAGAACACAAATATCACGAGAAGCACTTGAAAATAATTAAAATAATTGTTTGCTTTTGATCTCTTCATTATAAAAGGCTGTGGAGATTGAGCTTGAGGATCTACGCTCACAGGTGGAACATCTTCAATCTGAAATCTCAAGAGTCCGTCAGGACAAACAGGAAGAGGAGGAGCGCCTCCATGAGGTCATCAGTACACTGCAGGCAGAACTCGCCACGCTGGGCCCCAATCTTCATGAAGTCAGTGACTCTCAAGATGGTGACAGCATCAATCCCTCTCCTGCTCCTAGCCCTGAACCCCATCACTATACTGTACAGGAACAGGAGAGGAGGGCACGGCCCAACAGCCTGAAGCACGAGCTCAGTCTGTCTCATTCTGCCTCTTCTCGTTCTCTTCGCTCTCGTTTCAAGGCCCTTCAGAGTCAGCTTGAAACGGCAGTTGCAGAGAAGGAGGGACTGGAGCGATTACTGCTCACCCAGGAAGAAGAGTACAGAGGACATGGAGAGGAGTTTGGAAAGAGGCTCAAAGCTGAGAGGGAGAAGTCAGATGAGCTCCAATGTCTCATTACACTGAAAGAAGCAGAGCTGGAAGAGGTCAAAGCCCAGGTAGAAGAGGAGAGGGAGACGAGGGACCGTTTGAAAGTTAAAGCCGAAGAAGCAATTACCCTGCATGAAGAGAAGGCTCATCTAAACTCTTTGATTTTGGAATTGCAAAACAAAGAACAGCAGAGAGTGAGAGAGATTGAGATTCTAAAAACAAAGGAGCAGGAGATGACAACAGAAATGGAGGCCCTCAGAGAAACCAGCCTCACTCTTGAGAGACAAGTCCAGGAGGTCAGAGCAGAGGTTGTAGACATGGAGGAGCTGGTTGCTGAGGGAAGGGCAAAGATTAAAACCCTTGAGACTGTGAAGGGTGAGCTTTTTGCTGAACATGAGGCGTTAAGGAGGAGGGAGGGTCAACTCCAAGAGGAAATTGAAAGGCTAAGACAAGAAGTGACTTCGATGAAAGCCCTTATCCAGGACCTGACGCTCAAACTCAATGAAAAAGAGATCAGTCAAGAAGAGTCTCAAAAAGAAGTGCTGGTGAGTATCACTGTGAAATTAGTTTTTCATTTTCAAAAGCAAAAAATGAAGATGCAGTCTTGGTCTGAAATATAATAAGAATATGTTTTTACTATTGAGATTTTACGCAGTTTGTGTCATCATTTTAGTACATCAGTAAAGAGCCATTAATTTTCTATCTTAACTCTAATTACATTTTTTAGAAATCCAAAAAAAGTTTGAGATATCTCAAGTATTAACTTACCCTGATAACTCTGTAAACCTGCTCCAACAAGCTGCTGATCATGTCCAGACAGGAAGCGTCTCGCTGCTGCTTTTCACTAGCATACAGCTGCGTTTGCAACTACAGGCAAACCACATCTGGTTATAGTTAGGGGTGTTGCTATGATGACGTGTTCCAGCACTGAGGCAGCAGAATCTTGCCCGCTCAGAGGAAGTGACATTAAAATGAGGAAGCAGGCGGAAAAACTTTGGTAGGTCTGGGTTTTAAAGCTCTGCTGCATTTTTTTTCTTTTCTCTTGGTTCATCTTGGCAGGAAGCGGTAAGAGGTTGTCATGCTCTTTGTAAAGAAAGCACAGTGACTGTGATGCATAGGTTAGGGTCGCAGCATATCTTTACACTCTGATGCTTTGTGTGCAGCAGCTTTTAAAAAATCGTGTTCATAATACACAAACTGTAAACACTACATGTAGCTTTTCACAGTACTGCTTATCCACTTCTCCTGTACAGCTAATTTGAAACGCATTTGCTGTGAGTGTATACACCAGAGTAGGAAGTTTATTATGATGATACTCATCTTAAACATGGATGTTTTCTTTTTCCTCAGACCCATGCTGAGGTGACCCTGGCTAAAGCAGATGCTGCCTTGAGACAAAAGGAGATTGAAGTTGAGAGGCTGAGGGCAGAACATCAAGCTCTGAGGGCAGAGCTCACTGCTGTAAAACAGGGTCTGAGTTCCAGTACAGAAAGAGCTGAGAAACTACACAAAGAAGGACAGGTGGGGAAAATTAAAAACTGAGAGCAGAACATGATATGGACTGCATAATATAGTGAAATCTGAGAACTACAAGGTGGATTACATTGTGATTTACCTCTGCCCACCAGACCAAAGACCAGGCCCTTGTTGACCTAGAGACTGACAACCAGCGACTGAAGGCGGAACTTCAAAATCTTCAGGAGAACCTGGTTGTACAGGAAGAGGAACTAGCCTATCAGCAAAGAGAACTACAGCAGCTCCGACAACAGTGTTATCAACAGGACACATTTCCCCACCAGCAGGGACACCCACAGAAGGGTGAGTAGTACTGCGAGAGTAACTTGTTCTCTGAGGCGATGCACTGTTTGAACAGTGTGTACATCCCTGTTGCACATACACATCAGTGACACCAAAGATTATTTAAAAGGAAACCCCTCTCAAATAGGAAAATAATATATGGACCATTTTGAATTTTAACAGATATTTCCCAGAGAGCTTTTGTGGATGCTGTCTCTCGTGATGAAGCCTCTCTGAGCTCTCCAGAGGTTTTAAGGAGACTCGAGTGCTCCGCAGACAGACTACCCCAACGTCTCCACACCTCTGTTCTTGACTCTCGTCTGTCTGAGCTCAGCGCTCTGAACAGCACAGGTGTGGATGTCCTGCAGGTCAAAAACTCTCCCAGGGTTGTAATGGAGACTCCACACTCCAGGACCCTCACCCCAGATCCAGCCACACAGAGTACCCACTCTCCAGGATCTGTGTCAGTGTCTGACAATTTCTCCATTCTGGATTCACTGGATGCTGACAAAGTATGTTGTCTAAAAGTTCTGTAAATGCAACATGTTATGTCCATCACGTGTTCTTCAACTGATGTCATTCTTTTTAGATACGTGAACTGGATGAACTTGACTTGACAACACCTCCATCTCCATTTCGATCCACTTCCTCTTTGTCAGCACCAGAATGGGCCAGCGATGGATATGGCAGCAGTGAGTATTTGTACAGTCTGACAGCTGGACTACTACTATGCAGAACATCACCAGACTAAACTGTCTGCTTTCTACTTGTGATTCAGACGTGAGCTCAGAACTGGGTGCGAGGCTACGAGTGGAACTTGAACAGACCGAACGGCTGGATGCTCAGTTTGTTGAATATCTCCGCTGCAGAGGAATGAACCCCACTGCTAACACGGACAGTGCTGCAGGCAGCATGAGCTACAGTGATGACCTGTTGTCACCTGAGCTTCAGGTAAGCCTCACACACAGTGGATAGGGATATTAAAACACGCCTTTTACTTAATCCCTATATTTTTGCAGGGTCTATTGAAGAAAGTGTATCAAGAAAGCTGCAGAATTCTCACTCTGTCACAGCGTCGTGGAGCTCCTTCAACACAAGCTCATGTCTCGGACGTAAAAGTCTTCTCACTCAGTCAGATACAGCATCATCCTGAAGATGGTTCCGCTCCACTGGCCCACCAAGATACATCATTATCTAATCCCCCTATGAGCTGGCAGCAAGAGAAAAGGGCACTGCAGGAGACTGTGGTCGCCCTCAGAGAGCTGCTCTGTCGGATGGCACAGAGACACACAGAGGTAAGTGTCACAAAGCTACCTATAAGATCATAAGTGTGTTTATTGTTATTGGTTCTCATTGCAATAAATGTACTAATCTTTAGTGTCACTGAATACCGGTGTCGTCTTTCTTCCTCAGACTGACCACAGAAGTGGCGATAACTGGCCCAGGGATCAGCTACTGACTGACAGAGTTGAGTCCCAACTGAAGGCAGAGCTGGAGGAGAGCGAGAAGCAACTCAAATGTGCCCACACTGCTCAGCAAGAGCTAAACAACAAAATGCTGTCACTCCGGTATGTTATGCTCTCAAGCACACTTTGGTAAAATCACTTAGAAAATAGATTTTGAAGTATATAGATCAATTCAGTATATTTCTAAGAACTTGTGTGGCAAAAAATAATGATTAGAAATGACTGTTTATTTTCAGAATGACTATAGAAGAGGGTGAAGAAGCTTTGAGGAGGGAACAAATCAGAGTCCATGAGCTTCAACAACAACTGGAGCAGGAGAGAGCTCTGAGTCTCCGTAAAAATAGAGAGCAGGAGGAAAAACAGGAGGTAGGATGATGACTGAGAAGTCATAAGTGAGTGTTTCCATGTCTTGACTAAAACTATGAGAAAAATCCACAGTATGTAACCAGAGCCTACCTGAGCTTTCCTTTTTTAAACCCAGAAAGATGATCACTGCTTTCCCTTCATTCGTCAGGCTGTACAAGTATCATCTGAGCAGCAAAGGACACAGGTCATGTTTCTAAAGGGTCAAGTGGAGCAGGAGAGGGTGGCCAGCAGCAACCTCAGACGAGAGCTTCAGATAGAACAATCTCGCAGCCTCTTGCTAGAGAAACGCTTAGAAGACACCCAAAAGGATTTAGAAAATGATCGCCAAAGTTCTGCCCACCAACAGGAGCTCAGCTTGCAAGAAAAGAGTCGGCTTGAGCACCTCCTGTCTGACGCAGAATCTCGCTTGACTGAGATTCACTCAAAGCTTGCAGAGTCTCACCGGAAGCTTGATGAAGAGAGAGACCGTTGCTCCAGGCGACTGGATGAGTTCAGCCGCCAACAGGAAGCTGATGCAGCCAGAGACAGGAAGTTCATCTTGGACTTGTGCTCCCAGCTAGAGCAGGAGCGAAGGCAGGGGGAGGAGCTGGCTGCTGTGACGGAAAAACTGAGGGCTGAGCTACTGCAAAGCAGAAGAAAGTGGGAAGAGGAGGACAGAGCGAAGAGGGAGGAGCTTCATCGAGAACAAGAGGCCGCCACCCGACATCGTGTTGCTATGGAGACTTTGAAGGAGCAGAAAGAAGACGTTAGCCGTACTTTAGAGATTGAACGAGAGCGTTCCAGACGGCAAGGAGTGGAACTCACAGAGCTGAAGGAGAGGCTCCGGATGCTGAAGGACAAAGAGAGGGAGAGAGAGGAGCAGTGGGAGAGAGAGAGGAGGAAGGAGAGGCAACAGCAGATGGAGAGAGAGAGGCGACAAGAGAGGACCAATCACAAACTGGTAAGATCATTAACCTTGATCTTCTCTTGTGTATCTGCTATTTAAATATAAGAGGCTGCTTTGGTGCACACAAGTGATCTTCATTGCAAACATTTCTGACTTCAGTGCGAGTTGGAGTTGTTGAGGCAGCAGGACCAGCAGCGGATGCAGGATCTGCAGCGTACTTTGACAGAACTGGAACGAGACGAGAGAGAGATGGCTGCTCAGAGACTGTCTGGATGGAAGACAGGATCACAACTCAAAGCCTCAACTTCCCAGCATCCCCCCAGCGACTTTCAAACCGAGACTGCTCAGCCATCCATCTCACAACAACCCCAGCAGGTATTCGAGCGCTTCCGTCTGTGGTTGATGCCGATGGCAAAACTTGAGTTTGACAACTTTAGGATGTTACGGCTGTATATATATATATATATATAAAAAAATTTCATGCCATAGGTGTCATCCGTGTCCTCCACTAACTTGCTGGAGAAGTTACTGAAGGAGAACTCTGAGTTGACGGAGCGTGTGACATCACTGAGTCAGGAGAGAGCCGCCTTCAAACACAGACTCACCTGCTTGGAGCGAGAGCTACACCGCACAGAGAATGAGCTCACCAAGGTCACTGCAGAAACGGAAAACAGACCCATGAATGATGGGGCCAACAACAGCAAGGTCGGTAAAGGAAAACATTTAATATATATAAGGGCTATACTGGTTTAACCCTATATGTGTTCTACTGTTTCGCAGCTGCAGCGTTTGTATGAGCGTTACCTGCGTGCTGAGAGCTTCAGGAAAGCGCTGGTGTATCAGAAGCGTTACCTGCTGCTGCTGTTGGGAGGATTCCAGGAGTGTGAGCAGGCGACGCTGTGCCTCATCGCACATATGGGAGCACGACCCTCACCCCCGCTCTCCTCCCAGCGCAGACCACTCGGACGGTTTAGAGCTGCAGTACGAGTCGTCATTGCTGTCTCGAGGTATGGAATATATAAATGAAAATCTAAATGTAATCCAGTAATCCGGCCTTTTGTATGACTAAAAACACACTCCACACTTTTTTTTTCCAGGATGAGGTTCCTGACCAGGAAATGGCAGAGGGCCATTAAAAGATTATCATTTTCTGGCACTGTTAATGGGCATGCTCCAGGTCTGTGCACAATTAATATTATATAATGCTTCTCTTGACTATATGAGTGGGAGGGTTTTTTAATAATAATGTCTCTGACAGGGCCTAAAGCTGAGGTTTTAAGGCAGCAGCAGCCAAGATCAAACTCTGATTCCATACACATCAGAGACGGCACAGTCCACAGAGACACTGTGTCCGCTCTCATTCCGCCCAGCAAATCACCCTTCAGGTTGCACCGCAGGTTTGGGTTCCTTCTTTAACTGTATATCGTGACTCTTAAAGACGTATTATTTGCATTAAAGCCTTTCACTTTAATGTATACTCTTCAGGTCCTACTCTAGTAACACTCTGGCCTCTGGGCACTCTGGAATGTCTCAGGATCCAGAACGATCCCTGACAGAATACATCCACCATTTAGAGAAAGTCCAGCAGCGGTTGGTTGGAACCAGGCAAGGTGAGCAGCATTATTACATATAGCAGTATGGGGAAATCCCTTCAAAAGCTGGTGTATTTGTGTACACATGGTGTCTGGATAATGCTGGTTGTGGTGTAGACGCACTGTCACTTCATTTCACTTCTCTGTGCCAGTGCATACTGGACTGGTACGAATATCTATGGTGGTCATTTTCAAGCATTTTAAGGGACAGCACCTTTTCACTATTGACATCCACAACGTACTGGGTTTTAAGTAATGACAGCTATCACACTTGGAGGTATTACATGCCAATGAGTTTGTGTTTTAAAGCTCATACACACATCAATCTGCACAATGGTAGTCAAGTAATGGCCCAAGTGCCAAAACATGTGCTCTATCATCTTCCAACCTAGTAAGCGAGTCTCATTTAGCCACACCCACTAAAGAGGACAGGAGGATACGGTCAGCCTGTTCCCCTGATATGATTGGTTATCGGCAGCGCTGGCTGCAGGAGAACAGGACGTGGCTCTACCTGAGCTGCTTGTCGCCCCTTTACCTGTATGGTCCAGGTGAGTGTGAGTGTAGAATACTCACTCCACCAAACTGTGGCTCATTGACTGACTTCTCAGCAGTCACTGAGTGCAGCACATAAGAGGTGACGATCCTCTGGCTTGGAGCGTACATGCCCTGCAGGCAGAGATTTGTTTTTTTTTGTCGACATGACATGTTGGCTGATATTTTAAAGCCAAATTAGATAATAGTATAGAAGTACATAGCAACAAAACCATGCAAAACATTTACTCTCCAAGACCAGAGTACTGATAACTGACTGTTCATATATCTAGTTTCATAACGAGTGCATTCTTTTCATGACATCTTTTATAGAACTGAATATTTTGTTGCCAGGGGATCTGTTTACACATTCTTGGAGTGTTGGATTACTTTGTCAAAGGGTGCTACTTGGCTAACAGGTTCTTAAGATGTGGTTATTCAGAGAAATGTGCTTTTATTTTAACTTGTAGCCTAGATTATGTATATGTGATGCTTAAACTTGAAGATTAAGTTTTTCCTTTATTTTATTATTTTTTGTGTGTGTTTGTGTCTCATCAGGTTCATCGTCTCTCCTACCTGATCCAAAGTAGTTCAACCAGTGGAAGACTGTCTGCACATTGCTACACAATTGTCCATGCCTTACCCTGTATAGAAATCTGTAGAAATGTTGAAGTTTCTTGTGATTTTTATAAATGTATATAAATTATTTTTTAAATATTTTCTAATGTTATTTTTTTATATATTCTTTATCTCCAGTATTTTGAAGATTGCACATGAGATGCTGCAAGAACAAATGTTTATCATTATTTTAAATAGTGCAGTTTTCTACTAATGTTTTATAT
>JAVQJX010164181.1:0-13886 GCA_036025115.1 Ambassis agassizii
CCCCCCCCCCCCCCCCCCCCCCCCCGAAAGTCCAACTTTTATCAAAAGCATGGACAAACAGTCTCAGATATATCCTTTATTATCTCACTCCTAGAATCCACACCCTCAGGGTATTGAGATAAGATCAATGCTTCACCAATATTAAAAAAAATAGAGCCAAAACAGTGGAGTGAGTATGTAACATAGAAAAAGCTTTTTCAATAAGAATCAGCTGAAAGCTGACGCTGGAATTCTTTCTAGGACACATTTCACCCACCTTAATCACTATTCCTCTAGTCCTTATAAACAGTATTCTTCTGCCACCTTGTGGTCAAAGCGTGCACACTGCAGCCACTTTCTTACCTCTGCAGTGCTGTCACACAGAGTGAGGGTGACATTCACGAAACCAGACACATGAGCAAACATTTCTCCATCGTAACTGAGCAGCATGTTGAATCTGTCACATATCCTGCAGGGTATGAGGCAAAAATGTGAAATATCTGCGAGGAAATGTGGAAGATCAAGACAAAGGATTTCAGGTATGTAATAGAGTCTAATGAAATGCAGTTAGGAGTCTGTGGAGAGTCACACTAAAGTCTTTGGGACTCCGACAGTCAAGGTGAGTCCCTCTGCAGCAGCCATCTGCTTCTGTCTAACATGCCTCCAGCATACACACACACACAAGTCTGCATGGGTATCCTTGAAAGGACACAGCATTGATTTACATCTATTAGGACAGCCTAAACTTAGGCCTTTGTAGGACCTGGCTTTAGTCAACAAACAAACACATACACAAAGCAACTAAAAACATACAAGTAGGGAGGTATAAAAAGATGGAGGCACACACAACACACATTGTTTGGTCTGACTGGCAGACAGCAGGATCACACACAGCCTTCCAACGACCTTCACTTGGAGCTACTCGGCTCCAGAATAGCACTGCAGCACAGCTCTGTACAAGGAGACTGACACAGACTCATCCGTCTAGACTCTGACAACAGTCCATTAACAGGGTTCTGACCTCACAGAGGAGGCAATCAAAAGTGCAGTAATACAGAATTAACAGGAGAAACCTGTCATTAGTAGCTCCTCAGGAACTGTTTATTCAGGGGGAACAAGCTAGAGGAAGATGCTGCACTTTCATTTGCTTTAGGTTGCAGAATATTACTTTACGTGTTCCCTCATGCATTTTGGGGTTCAGTTTGAGCATGAAAAAGGGCTTATATCTACATATGATGTGCTTATAATTGTTCCTCTTCACCCTATATGAGCATTAATCAGCCTCCGCTCTTGCTGCCAGATTTTTGGATCCCTCTGCAGGGATTTGCTCCCTTTCAGCCACAAGAGTATTACTGAGCTAAAGCACTGATGTAGGGTGATAACGATGTGGCCTTGCACTTCATCCCAAAAGCGCTGGATGAGGTCTGAGGTCAGAACTCTGTGTCAGTCAGATTCTAGACTGAGCTGGAAAACCCTTTTCTTTAGGGACCCAGCTTGAGCTGCCCCGTCCGATGTAGATGTATTCTAACGCCTATGAGATAATGGGCCAACTGACCAAAGTCAAATTTTTATCACATTTTTAAACCTTTAATTACTTACTTACCTGGGTAATGTGAAAGTTGTGTTGCTGTACCAGCTGCTTCCAAGCTGTGCATACTCCCCTCCTCTGGGGGGTGTATCATCTGAACCGCTGCTCAGCCTCTCACTGGAGGGCGCTCTGGTGGCGTCCGAGTCCCCTGTCACCGTAAAGATAGAATCGGACAGACTGGGCCTCTCATCATGTGCCAGCGGGGCAAAGCTGAGTTGGACAATCTGCCTGGCGCTCTGGCACACTGGCCCGCGAATGGCTGGTGTTAGGGTGGGCAGATCAAAGGTCAGAACGGTTTGCGTGCTGGAGGTCAGCAGTTCTTCGCTGTCCAGGCTGTTGTAGGATGTCCCTTTTGCTCGGTGAGACTCCATGATGCTCTCAAAGTGGCGACTGAAAGTGTCCTCCGCAGCACAACGGGGACCACATACCAAGATGGGGGATTTTAGGGCTGGGTGGTGGTTGTCGAAAAACGTTTCCATTGGTCTGGATAGAAAGTGGCATTTTAGTATCATGGTAACAACACAGTTTATAAAAAGTATTAACCAAGAAAATGTGTAAGAAAAAGGGGCTCCGACTGTATTTTCTAGGCCTATTCTTGTGACCTATTACTGCAAAAATGTTTATGACCAACTTGAAAAATAGGTTATGAGTGAGATCCAAATTCAGATCAAAATGTAGGTCAGGGGAAAATCCTCCTTGTTTGTGTATTTACAGGCTTGTGTGTGATGTGTTTTACTGTTCACCTCTTTAGAAGATGTCCAAACACCTCTGGCTCCTCCTCAGCCGCGTACTGTTGCTTCCTGCTATCACCTTGCATTCTCACACTTGCCCAGCTCACCATTTCTTCCTCTTCCTCCTCTTCTTCCTCTTCCTCACGCTCTTTTCTCTCTCCCACCTCCTCCCCATCTGTCCTCCCATGAGCCATCCCTCCCAGAGGGCTGCTGCCTGTCCCGGAGGTTCCCTGCACGCTGCGGTTACTCCCAAACGCAGAGTCTGCGTCATCCTGCTCCGCCAGCAGCACCTCGTCTATGTCTGTCTCACGGTAGCAGCGAAGCGGGACAGCGTCCAAGTCAGTTTCTGAATACTTCAGGGTCCGGCGAATGATGCCGGTTTTGGGGGATGTCCCGATGACGGCTGGTGGAGGGGTCACCAGCTCTACCTCTACATGCTGCACTTCATGATTGGCTGACAGCAGGGGTAAGGATGATGGGGGAGTTGGGGTGGGAGACTCACTGGAGTTACCACTGGGAGGAGCTGTAGAGGCTTCAAGAGAATCTAGAGAAGAAGAAAATAATGTGATGAAAATGAGCAAAGGTTTTTATATTTGAGCAATTCTGGCCTGTAAGGACAATGAATAGTTCCTCGTATCCTTTAATATACTCATTTTGTTTTTAAAAATTAAGTAAGTCATCATGTAACAGTCATGTTAAGTTAGTACCCCCTCCTAGAATTTTATGTTTTTTGTATAAAAACATGATACTGTGCCCCCTTACTGCTTCCATAAGATTTTATTAGTTGAGCTGCCATCAGCCCTTGATGAAATGATAATCAGCAGGTACATGAACATGAACATTATTTTGTAAATGTTGATGATTTTAATTCATTAATGTTTATAGAATTTAGTATATGAATGATGAAAAGGATATTATGGTTAAAGACACCCTTCCAGGCATTTGTCACTGTGTGAAATATAGGTACTTGTGTACAGAATGAAGGAATAAGGAATCCTTCATTCCACTAGTACAACATGAAAGCCTAAGTGCAGAAAAATAGATGCGATAGACAAACATGCTCACTCACTTTTCTCCTCCCTGCCAACAGCCTCCTCAGCAGGGGTCCCGAATAAAAACTCCCACTTAGCGCGAGCAATCCTCTGACAGTGCAATGAAGGCACAGGAGCTGCACAACCACTGTCAGTCTGCAAGAGACACACACAGAAACAGTGAACACACACTAAATATGCAGCACAGCATTAAAGAAGTAGTCTATGATTTTAGATGATGAAATCTGAATAGCAAGATACAGCTAGCTTGGAGTTGAAACTAAATCTTGTGAATACATAGGCTATCATTTGCTGCTTTTATGCTAAGCTATGCTAATGGTCTTCTGGCTCCACCTTTACCATTATATTTCACGCAAAGAGTGCTATCTTCTTATCTTGCCTCTTGGAGGACATGAGGTCACTAAGTTAAATGATGCGACCAGTTTTCTGAATAAAAACTGCCCACCTGTATTCCTGAGGTGGCAGCTCCTGTCTCATTGCTCTGGTGACTGGATTGACTGGACTCTGGAGACACACAGTCCCTGTCCCCCAAGCTTCCCGTCACCCCACTGGAACTCCGTGACGATGACCCTCCCATCACTCCATTCTGCTCCCCCTCTGGAACCTCTTCTGCCCTCTGTGAGCCAGGCCGTTCATTATCCTGTCCTTCTTCATCACATCCCTCATCCTCCTCTGGAGAGTCCAACGCCACCGGTCCCAGAAGTAGGATCTCTCTCCTCCTGTGTTCGGCCCGTTTCTGCTGGGTTGTTGGGCTGAGGGATTGGCGGTGTTGGTGGGATTGATGTCGGCCAGGGGTTTGGTCACTGTTGGATTTGGCTCTAGGCTCAGGGTTTGGCCCTGGGCTGTTCTCAATATGGTTTCCCCACTGTTGCCTGGACGTCCAGCTGACCGGTGCCTCCTCAACACATTGATTGATAAAGAGCCTGCGTGCAAGCTCTGTGCTGTCCTCTCTCTCACAACAGCTCAGGTCTCCTCTCCTGTCCAAGCACGGGGACCAAGAGTCTCCGGTGTATTGTGGGGGCTGGTGGCGGTGTAGGGTGGGAGTATCAGGTGCTCTGAGCTCAGCCTGGTTTAGCCTCGGGTCCCTCATAGGCGAACTTAGCTCAGTGGGAGGATGAGAGGGACGAAGGATACGTGAGGGAAGGGCGGGGGAACTCTGAACTGATGATAAAATTGAACTTTGATGCTGGGATTTCTGAACACAGACCTCCTGTGTGTGGTAAATAGTCATGGAGTTTGTTTCATGTGACTGCATGACAAAGTTTTCTGGCTGGTGAGAGTCTGTGTTGTCAGTTGCTGGCGTTTGTTGGTCGTTTAAAGGGATGTTCATCTTGAGCGTTTGCTTGGATTGTTGTGCATTTGGAGTTGATTCTCCAGAGTTTGAGCTTGGAAGCTCGCCTAAAGCATTATGCAATGAGGACCTCCTGGCCTCTGTGAAAACTGAAGATAATTTGGTTGCCTCTTCTGCAAGTCTGCCGGCTACTTCAGGGCTGTGAGCTGGAGATGACGATTTGCTGTCACTTAACTGGTTCAAACCCTCGACCCCATTATTGCCATGATGCAGGATTGCTCCCTGTGCTGAAGTGCTTCTGTTGCAGGACATGTGAATATGTCTTTTGGTGGATGGACTTCCTGTCATAACTTGGTCCTGGTGTGAGGAGTGAAGGGGACTTTGGGACTCAACATAAGAACCAGGCCAGGGGTTGGAAGGCTGCCTGGACTGGGAGGATAGCTGGTCTGAAGCTGGGCTCCGTGGCAACCCACAAATAGCCTGGCTCCTCTCTATTAAGTGGTCTTTGGGGTTTATGTTCTGATGCTGAACAGGGGACCCAGCCCAGGACTGACAGCGTGGTTGTTGGTTGTAGCGTGACGATGAGGTGTGCTCAAGTGCATGGGCCAGTTTAATCCTCAGTAAAGGGGAGCCAAACTCCTCTACGGCCCTCTGTGTAGCTGCCCTGCCAATAGGGTCCAAGTGTGGCTGGCGAAGGCCAGGGGAGAGAGTCTGCTGGTGACTTCCTGGAGATCGGAAAGTCAGCTTGGGACTGGAGCTGCACGATGAATCAGGACTCCCACACCATATGGGGTCACTGAGGCGTTTCTGACAGTGGGAGGGGGTGGATCGTTCCTCTCTAACCCGTCTTTCGCACACAGAGTTGCGTGGACTGTCTATTGTCTTCACATTGGACTTCTCAACGTAACTGAAGGTAACCACAGACCGCTTCCCGTCACTGACATCCTGCTCGTTAAACCTCCGACAAGAAGGTGGAGGAGTGTGAGGGACGCTGACCTTTCCTGAAGATAGCGTTGGTGAAGAGTGGATGGGCGAACTCCAACGTTTGACAGCTGTAGCTGAGCTGCAGGCTTGGTGGAGCTGAAAACTAACCGTGTTTCGAGCAGAAGCCTGGCTGTGTGTGTAGTCCTGAACCAGGGGGTGAGCTGTGGAAGCTTTGCTGATAGTCTGGCAGGTAGTCTGACTTGCTAGCTGAGAGAGGATCTCTGCAGGACTGTCCTGAACTGAATGCCCCTGAGCAATCCCTTCTTTACTCTCAACGAATGTCCCTTTTCCACCATTCTGATCTGGGGCAGACCTCACTTCCACGTACAGATGAAGGACTTTTCCAGACTGGGACATGACCTCCTCTCATGCACGTAATGAGGACAGAAACAGAAATGGAGCAGAGGACGAGTCAGGCAGGGTGACAGAGAGAGGTTCTTTTTGTCTTTTTTTTTGTTTTTCAGCTGGTGGTCGATGTCAGTATATTTTTAGACGGTCTTTCTTGTGTCTTCCAGAGTGTCTGTGTGAAGAACAGACACACAGGCTGAACGGCCAGAGGACAAACATGCCCACGGGACACCGCTAACAGCTCCCTATTCCTCATACCTGTAAATGAGAGAAAGGAAGCATTGTTATCGCACATGATATTGGATGACACTAAAACCCCAAAAGGTACGTATACAAATAGTTCACATCTGATTAACGAACATCTTGATCTTGTGTTAATTCTGTAATAGATATGTCTTCATGTATACATGCCAGCAACTATTGGTACATGCAATTTTTCTATCTGCCAAACTCTCCTGGGAGACATCAAACATGTGTAGCTGTTGTATGGTGTCACAGAAAAACACGAGCAGGAAATTAACCCTCACTTCCTCTGCAAGCTCTCTGACTCACAGCTCAAAGGACCTGGCCACCAACCCTGATTTATATTCTCAAAGAATCAATTGAAAGCTCAGTTTAGAAATTGAGTAAATGCACATGCCCCTGCACTTCCTCTATGCAAAGACATTCAAATTCAATCGCTGAGTAGCAGCAGATCATGCACCCAATACCAAACTCTTATCACTGAAATGTCTTTGT
This sequence comes from Ambassis agassizii, assembly GCA_036025115.1. Classification (NCBI taxonomy): domain Eukaryota; kingdom Metazoa; phylum Chordata; class Actinopteri; family Ambassidae; genus Ambassis; species Ambassis agassizii. The sequence goes on from JAVQJX010164181.1 coordinate 6,712, forward strand.
TATATTCTGTGTTCAAATCCTGTGCTAGCACCTCTTCTTTCTCTTTGTAGAGAGCTAAATCTCTTGGCGCTTACCCAATTCAGCCGAATTGCCAAATAGCTGAATTCTTTCCAATTGCCACCATTCCGTTTCATGCAGAACGACTTTCCAAGCCAATAACGCAGCGCACAACAGAACTCTTGTGTATAAAAAAAAAACACTCAAATGAGGATGGTGAACTCCAGCTTGCTGCCAGCAGCGACAGATTGGAGTTGCCTTATGGTAGCAGTGGGAGAGACCGTGAGTCGAAAATTGAAGTTGACAGAACAAAGAGAACTTGTGAGTAAGTTGGCAAACACTCCATCTTTTAACCCCAACTGATGTTCTTCAACTAACCCAATGTTTTCAGCCAGACGAATCTTCCTCTGGGCTCTTAATTATTTTATCCAGCCGCTCTGCATGTGCCATTTGTTTGGCAGTTTGCTGTAGGGTTGACCCTTACAGTCAATGATTAAGCTTTTACTATTCATTAAGCTTCATTTAAAAGCAATAAAAATGTTTCCTTATTTCTTTTACTGCCTTTCCATTTGCCACCCTCTGTCTTCCTGTCACTTTCACACCTCTGAGCTACTGTTCCCACAGCCACACCACAAAAAAAGGCCTTTGTCTATGAAGGTGTGAGGAAGACGATGTGGCTCCTTGGCTGTAAACATGACAATGAGTTGCTCAAGGGATGATGCATACTAAAAGGAAAAATATGTGTACAATAAGCAGGTTGAATTTGGCAACTTCCAGTTCCAAATTTCAATACATGTTGAAATGCGTTTTGAGCCAAATTTAAAAAAAAAAACAATGTGAGCATGAGATGCAGCATCTTCTCAGCTCTTGAGCAACATCACACATGTGGTGTGCCCAAGACATGAGATGTGGACAGACAGATCCAAAATAATTATGGGTAGATATGATTTGTAGTCACCGAGAGAGGAAGTCTGTGGACTATGTCGGCTGGTATTGATTCTTGAGAAAGCTGATGGGCCTGAACTTCATTTGTGCCCCTTTTGATCCACTAAATCATCAGCTGACGGAGAAAGATGTCTACGAAGGGAGCAAGGGAGAATGAGAGAGAAAGTAAAAGGACAGCAGGATGAGGGAGTCATGTATGTGAAAGAGAGAGCTGTGTTGGCAGTCAGCCTAAGTGATGGGAGTGTAGAGTTACAGGAAGCAGTGCACCCAACTGCACATCTAACATCTTCTTCAGCCAGGAAGCACACAAGAGGACATGTCCCTATTTATGCAAAGACTTGAGAATGAGACTATAGAAAATCCTGTGTGTAAAATCCTGTAACTTTATGACACAATGGAGATAACGGGACTGAGATTTCCCGGTGTCAGAATACTTAAGTAACAAATACATGCAGTAGACAGAGAGGTAAGTAATGTCCTTCTTCCCGGATCCATACAATAATCTTAAATCTTGGGTGCTGCAGTGTTGCCCTTGAGTGGCCAGTTTCCTTGATAGTGCTCCAACTTGGCAGCGGTTCAGTTGGGACCGCTAGGAGATACAATAGAAACAGACTATTACCACTCACCACCTGCCATGTCCGGTCTGATTTACAGTAGAGCACTTCAATCACGTGAATTTTCTAGAGTACAAGGAAATGGCTGTATACCTACTGAGGTGGTAGAGAGTTATATATTTTATTTATTTATAGATTAGATATTGAATGCCCAGTTTGCATTGACTTTGTTTGCTCAGTGGAGTAGTCATGCTTGTTTATTAGCATAGCACTAACTCAGGCACTGTGTATGTACAGCTTTGTGCATCCGGCCTGGGCCTTAGTCTTGTTTTCTGTAGTTATGTGACAGCTGCCCATAGTGTTATGTTAACTGTTTGAGTTCATTGTTATTTTATTTTTATTTTTCTTTATTTTGTCAATTAAACACTTTATCCTACTTTACTCTTCCCTAGCTTGAGTCATAACACTATCCTTTCTGTGTTAATAATGCACTCATGGATAAACTCCATTGGGTCCTTACACTAGGATTTTATGAGTCAAATCACACAGGTAATTAAACCCTAGCCAGCATGTACAGCTCTAATATTAGCTCCCTGGATAAGATAGGGTGCGGGTGGGGGCCCATCTAATATTAGCTCTTAGGGTGCTTGTTGCTGGCGCTGTGCACTAGCAGCTATGATTTCAGCAACATGACAGGTTGTGCAGTTTAAGTAGTAACACATTAAAGCTTGAGGAGATTAGTGAGACATTGTGTTAAAGGGATATTTGTGAGCAATCCCTTCTGGATTCATGCACTCACTGTTCGAAGCGATTATTGATTTCTCCACAGATACTATTACATCAGTTTCCTACTCATGTGAATTCCCTAGAAATCATTATCATCAATTCACTGTCACATCCTCACAGAATGTGAACGTCCACCTATTCTACGCTGAATCATAATTACCTTGGAAGTATGACTTTATTTTTGTTTGATACAAGGCTATCTTTCTTTCTGATGGTGCCTTCAAACACACATTCAGACAAAAGGTCCTCTGAGTCATGCAGAGGCAGGGTGTACAAGAAGAAAAGATGCAGAGAGAGAGAGAGACTTATTGGTGATTGGTGGAGAAAAGATGAGAAAGACTTTCAATCAGCACCACATTGGCCATGACCTTGCTGCCTGCACAACTCCTCCACTCATACTACCTTGAGGACTCACACATAAACAGAAAGGTCAAGCAAATAAAAACACACTGTTGTGTGATTATGTTTCTACAACACTGTATGTAAAGCAGATTCTAATAATTGCCCATTTCTTACCTTAATATGTTCACCAGCTTGAATTTCCCTCGGGATCAATAAAGTATCTATAGTAGTCTATCTATCTATCTAGCTGTTTGAATGGATACCAAAAGAGAAAGAATTTATGCAAAAAAAAATGTAAAGACACTATATGTTTACATTTTATTTTTGTACAAATACCATAATAAAACACACGCTGAGGCAAAACTGTCCTCCGTTTTTTTGTGTTTCCAGGTAGCAGCTTATCCAAGAGATCGGTATGCAGTTATCCACACAACCACAAGAGGCCGGCCTTCTATTCTCTATAACGTTCTCCTTCTCCCTGATCACATGCATTACGATCATAGTCCTGAGCTGGAATGTATCCCAGCTATCAAGGTCAAGAGGCCTTGGACTGGTTGCTGGTCTACTGCAAGGCTATCAGAGTTATCATTACAAAACATGATAACGCCCCATCAGACCTACTAGCTTAAATGAGTTTCTAGCAGAAGCATCAGAGAAATACAAGACTTTTAGAGCCCATATAAATGAATGGTTATTCATCTGTTTTGTTGCTGACATGTAACCTACACTGGACCTTGCAGGGAAATGCTGAATATATACACCTATGTAAGTATTTTGGAAAGCTCACAAAATATACTTTTTTTCCAGCAGGTGACCTTCCTCACTCTACTTGCTATTATGTAGAAGGGTCATGTTCTACTGAATGGGTCGTCTAAGAGAGGACTACAGATACTCACAAAGACATAGATTTTAAACAACTCTCTGGATATACATTATATTAATATGTATATGTGTAACACACTCTGAATGAATAACGCAGAAGCACTGCTTAAAAAGAAATGAATGAAAATGTCAGTCTTTTATGTACATTTTTTGTTGCCCTGCCTAATCAATCCCATCAATAAAATGATGACTTGTCAATAACTAATTACTCTTTAGTGTAGCAGCTTGGAAATGGTATACATGACACTGGGAGGGACATGCCTTGCTAAGCATGCAGTGACATGCCCACACAAACTGATTATACAAAAATATGCGAGTTCTTCATCTCACATATAATCTCATTCACACTCCAAATCTCAACCCACCCACACAAATACACACGTCAAATATACCATGGAGCTCCACTTTTTTATATTACACCATAACTCATCTGTCTACAAGTCTGACAACATGACATGCACATCTGGATCATCTGAACCATCGCTGCATCGGTGCTTGTTTATCTTGATCGACCCCTCGCTGTCAGCAGAAAGACTCACAGCTACTACAGGAACACAAAACATTTCCCTCCCTTCTCACCTCTCCTCCTCTCACAGCCGCTTCATCCATACAGGATTTACACCTCCCACATCTCGTTTCATCCTTTCTATGGTCCCCTCTCTCTCTTTTTTTCTCATCTTCACCTCCTGCTTTCCTTCCTTCCTTCCTTCTCCCCAGCAGAGCTGAAGTGCAGACCTGTCCGACCAGCACAGCAAGCCTCCCTCCCCGGCAGGGAAATGCTCACACTCAGTCAATTAGCATGCTCACATCACCTATAGCCCTGCCCCTTTCCCGTCCCTCTGCCTTTCACATACATGCTGAGTCAGTGTGGAGTGGTTAGTACTGGCATGGGAGGTGCTCTAAGGAGGGGAATGTGCAAGACAAGGGGTGCGTTGAGTGTTTAAAGGCACCAAGCAGCAGTACAACCTGCTTCCTCCCTCTTCTTTTTCTCTTTCCATGAGTACAGTTCAAAATAAAAGCAGCAGATGTCAATGAATGAAAAAAATGTGGTTTGATATGCCCAAACATATGTGGAATAATTTAACCCTACAAAAAAGTGGGATTTATCACAAGATAATATTTACAGGAATGAATATGTGAGTGAGTATTTGTATAAATAAAATAAATAATAATAACCAAAGACGATCAAAACGGACTTTTTCATGACAATCTTGGCTACCATGGTAATGACGAGCATGTATCGTTCTAGCCTGAGATACACAGTGGAAGTGTGAAAAAATGCCTTCAATACCCACAAGAGGAAGGCTACAAATACATGTCAATCCCCAGAGAGCTGCATGTTAAAATGTGCACCTTTACTCCAGAATTAATTATTTACATGCACTCAATTGCATCAATTGTATTAATAATTTAGCCACTTTGTACCCATGTTGTCCATATTTGTAACATTTCTGTGTTTATGTTGTTCAGAGCCAGCTTTTAAGCTGTTCTACAGCACATGCTGAGGCAATGTAAATGATGGTGATAACATATGACAGATGTTGTGGAGAAAAAGTATAAACAAAGTCAGGGTTGGCACCAATGTTTTGTCTTAACGGATGGAACTGGATAACACACATAGCACTTTTCCCTAAAAAACTTCGTAACACCCAGTTAAGCAGACGCCTCAAGGTTGAAGAAGGAGTCTATCTGGGTGGAGACTCTGCCAGGAGCATGCGCCACTACACTCGTGTAATGATAAGTTTATAAAAAGGACTCGGCTTATAGAGGGGGACTGTTACTGGTGTCAACATATGTGTCGTTGAGGACTGTTCTGAATAAAGATCCCGCAAGGCTGAACCTCGGTCTCTAGATTCGTGCTTTACATTGAGGTTTTACTCAATAATATCAATCCACACTTACATCCTAGTTATTTACATCCTAAAACCCTCAGAATAAATAACAAAATGAACAGCAGACACCAGACTCAGGTGGATATTATTTGTCACCACCTCCACATCTAACAGGTCTCACTCTGAGGAGACACATTCACACTCCTGCTCCCTTTAATCTTTCAAAATAAGATAAGTGAATCTTTAGTGCATTGTAGGCCTTAATACAATGTCTGTATTTAATAGCTGAAGATGATAAATTTCTGTTTTGGACCACTTGTTCAGTTCATTAAGCGTCCAATGTTCATGTCAAATTACACGCGGCCCAGTCTTAAACTAGCTCTGTACAGTGTAAACAGCAGCTTATGGTTTCACCCTACATTCACATTATTAGATTCAGACACAGACAGGCATAAATACACACAACTTGTTTGTCAGTATGCAGTGTAATGTTAAGGGGACTGGCCATAAGACTGATATACGGCAGCCTTCACGACTATAACTGCCAGCTTCTCATTCCAAACAACCTTCAGAAATTTGAGAGTAAACCTCGTTTACACGACAAGACCCTCAAATGAAAGTTTTAACAAGCTGGAAACTTTTAAATGGACTCATGAGTCTGATATTGTACATGCATATGAACAAATCTACTAGCAACAGTTGAATGTAGAATAGTCTGTCCAGATATTTTAGAGTATAACTTCTTACCAAGGCAGCTGAGAGTCAATCTTTGGATCTTTTTTGGATCTAAGCCATACACAATCATAAATCACATTCCTGTTAAAAGTTTGAACATGCATAAAGTTGTGAAAAGGACCACAGAAGCACACATGTCTGCAAACGTTTGTCCCTGAGCTAGATATAGAGGATATTTATCCTTTGACCTCTAGGCAGCCCTTGAAGCAGGCAGCACATTTATCTACATAAAGCCACAGCTGAATGAAGCGTCAGCACGGTCAACTTGCTGCTATCCTCCTCTGCTGAAAACGTCTGGGACTGAGCAACAACATGAGCCAATCCGGTCCTCTAAGAGGACAGGAAACAGATCAAACAAACTTACAGCTAAAGCAGCTTATAATTACCCGTATTGATACCTCTGAGAGTTCCAGAGATGTTTGACATTGACGTACCTGCAGTGGAGGATTCATCGTATTTTTCTCCTGCTTATAACAAAGTCAACAGCTTTCCCGGATCACACAGGTTTCCACTCAGGCGAAACAGGTGAAAGTGACAGGCAGCTATCAGCACCAGCACATCTCTCTCTTTCTCTCTCTCTCTCTCTGCAGACTGCACCAAGCACCAACAGGCCAGCTTTTACCTTTCAGCAGCGTCAGCACTCCTCACACAGATGCGGCGAGAGAGTTTTTTAGCCTGCATGAAAGCAACAACTCTGCCATCTTGACTGCTGTTCTATTTCAGACAAATAACGTTAAGGACAATCAAATTAAAAGATTATGTTGATTGCCTCCGCCATCCAATGTCGCTCGTTGCGGGTGAACTTGAGAGTCCTACAGGGATGAACAATGGCACTCATTGATCGATGGGCTTTTAAAAATAAACTCCTTAGAGTGTGAAAAGTGAGACAGGATGACCTTCACTTCCAACTGCCAATCCACATATAAGGTCTATGTTTTTTTTATGTGTAAAAATCATCTAGCTGATCTTAATATTAGGGAAATAAAACTTCAGAATAACTTTTGACACTGTGGCATTATTAGCAAAAATGAAGCCAAATAAATAAATAAATAATGGTCCAGTGGGAAAAAGTTAGATATTGTTGTACATTTGGCTAATGTGG
>JAVQJX010164205.1:0-12824 GCA_036025115.1 Ambassis agassizii
CCCCCCCCCCCCACAATTCGGTGTGCCTCCAAGGCCTCTCGTAATGGTTCATAATCACTGATGCATGTCTGACGATGTCACTGTTGTCTGTTGACTTTTTTGTTGTGTTGGTTTCATTCAGTTTTGTATGAGCCCCACAAAAAAATGAATCCTTGAAGCAAAAAGAAAAAGGTAATTCCCCATGTGATGCTTCAACAGTCAGGATTCCCTCACTTTGTGTCAAGGCAAGGTTTTTTATTGGGGTTGGGGAAAATACTTGGTCCTCTGGGAATCATCTTTTTCATTTTTTGACAAGTTATGTCACACATCCAACACTTAATGAGTTGTTAGCAAGGAGTTAAGGAGTTCTTTCTCAAGCAGGAATTTATGGCTCAGAAGAGAGGCTCACTGGGATTTTCTTTTTCCAAAGGCCCTCTGCTTTTATCCTCCAATACTGGGTCTTTTACGTTGCATAGTGATCAAAGCTTCCCAAGTACTCCAAGCCAGCTCTGTAGCAGAACTGGTATTGATCCTGGAAACAAAGAAGCAGAAACATCCTCTTAGAGATGTCCACTGCAGCACAAATATTACAAATAACACATGTTGATGTCATACAAAAGCCCTACAAAATTCGATGAGATGCTGTGAGGAGCACACACTCTAGACTGATTCACCTACTAAATTAATCATAGTCTTTAAGAGAGGCTTTCTTTACTTAATCTGTTTGGCTCGAGAGGATACTTGGAATCCAACCAGAGCTTTCAGGCAATTGGAGTAAACCATCAAATTAGTAACAGAGGCCGCAAGCCTCACAAGCACCCATAGTACACTATGTTTCCTGTGTGTTGTTAAAAAAAAGCAGCTCACCTCTGTCTGCACCATAGCTGGTCTTTGTGTCCGTAACATCTTCACTGTCTGAAAGATGTCTACTACGCCCTCGTATCTCATCCGTTCCAACACGATGCTGAGGGTGATGAAAACTCCAGTTCTACCAACGCCCGCACTGCACAAGACAGATCATCAAGTCAACCTTGTGACCAGAGATCATTCTGAAAGTAGCTTCTTTCATAGTCATGAGTGTGATTTATGATATGCTGATGGAAAACTTCACCTTAGTAAAAGACGCAGCTGTGGTTTACTGATTGATCGCTTACCTACAGTGGACCGAGATGGGACCGTCTTGCCCGAACTGCTCTTTTGTTTTATGTACTTGGCCGATGAAATCAATGAAACCCTCTCCTGATTTTGGCACTCCTTGTTCAGGCCAGTCTGTGAACTGAAACTGCCTTACCGTCCGTGACTGTCCGTCCTGTGTGAGACGAAAAGAAAATCATTTCATAAAAAAACACAAGTGAAAATTGGCAGCCCATCAACAAAATAATCCATGTCATGTTTGGTTTTACAGTGCAATGCTGCATTCTTTAAAAAAAAAAAAAAAAGCAGATCCAGCACAGGCGCCATGTTTACAGCATCAGGGGAAATGTTTTGTTATTAAGATGCCTGTCATTTTACCTGAATGTGTTTAAATGAACACTAAAGATGCTAATTCCTTTGATGTGCTACTCTTGACAGGGTGCTTGGAGAATCGAGTTTGAGGGTGTGCATTACTTAAGTGATGTTGTATCCCCTTGATAAGGAAAGCAATCCCATTGACGAGACAGTGTAACATGTTCTACAAAGGAGGGAGCCTGTGCCATTTATCTGTGTAAGCCTTTGATGGAATTAAAAACTCTGGCAGCTCAGAGCTCTCTGCACCATATTTGTTTGTTTTTGTTACACACTGACATGTGTCATAATTTCCACAAATTTATATTTCTGTTCAGGTTATACTCAAGGCCATATTTTGGTATAACAAATATTTGATACAATGCCAAAATGTTACTATACACAAATAATCTGGATAATTAGTGAATTCATCATCAAACATGATCAAATGAAGTCATGTAATTACGAAATTGCATTATGGGATTAATGAAAACGTTTATTTGCACCAATAACCCAAGGTCTGGCAGTATTGGTGACACCTGGGTCACCAAGTCCTCTGTGACCCATAAGCAGGTCACAAACCCAGGTTTGGAAAACATACCCATACACACTCAGCCGAGCTGTAAACAAGCACTCCGAATTTAGAGCTCCATCCCCACAACAGCAAGCGTTGACCTTTAAACTTTGTTCTATGTGACAATGTCTGTCTGCTTACCCTGGCATCAGTCACTTTGAACTCTCTCAGGATATACTGGGGCATGTTATACTCGGCCATGGGGTCCACCACAAAGTACTGGTATCTGGCCGACCTCTCTGCTGGCCAGTACTGGTGGCATTTTTCCTGTAGGCAGTGAAAAATAGAATACCACAGTGAGCCGCAGCATTCCTGTCATGGACGAGCTTCATTGTGTTCATTCTCAGAAAATGTCTCTCAGTATCTCCTATTCTCAGTTCCTATATCTATTTATCATATGTAGCTGCCAGAAACAAGTGCTCAGACAATAAGTGCATGCATACCCTGCCCATTTCTCTAAGCTTGGTGAGCATAACGACAATAGTGGAGTTGTGCTCCCAGAGCATTCTCCAGAAGTCTTCCGTGGTCTCTGCCAGTGGTCCCTGTGTTGCGATATAGGCTTTCTGTTGCCTGTGGAAATGAATCACATCGTGGAAAAGCATTATAGTTAGCATGGAGACACTTGAACTTAAGCGGAACAAATACTAGAGAGATGCTAATGATTTTGCATGGAATAGTGTCTGATCAGTACGTGTTGCCTTTGTGTTGGACATTGGCCTCTCTTGCCATACACTGTCAACAGCAAATATGTAATCCAATATGCACTGATACAGAGAATGATGCTTAAGTAGGGCAGAAGTGTTGCCTACAAGGCCAGTTGTAAAATAAATTGCTGGGAGGATGATGACCAATGATTATCTTCATCACCTATCCAGCTATGGATTTTTTTGGTCTGCTGAGCCACCTGACTGGTTCCAAAAGCATTTCACACTTACCTGTAACCATCAATGAAACTAGCATTGATGTAGTCAGAGCCTTCAACTCCTCGAATGGGTTGAAGACAAACTCGCGTGGACTCATATGGCATGATGTTAACAAGGCGGTTCTTGAACTTGTTGCACGGGAGATTGGCACTGATGAATCGTGACGTATGGGCTTTAGTGTTGGCTAATCGCTGTAAAAAGAGGGAGAGAGATAGAGGTTTGAACAGAGGTAGGAGCAGTGTGGTGTTTTATTTCCCTGTTTCCAGGCATTATAAATAATTGCATGTTTTGAGAGTATGGGAAAGGCATTACCCATTTCTTTACAAAAGAGTATATGTCAATGAAAAGACAATGGATAAACAAGGAGCCCTGAATGGACAGAAGTGCAGTGTAATGTAACCCGTTTATCATCACTTGGTAGAATCAGTATCCATCACACAGCCAGAAAGTAGGTGCGTGACAAGCAAGGCAAAACCATGCATACAGCAGCACCACAGGCTAGATGAGGACGGCTGAGTCTTTCATTCTAAATGCACAGTATATTGCTCAAGTCCTTCTGGCAACCATGCTGTGGTGGGGAAAACCTGTGTTTGGCGCTTTCATGTAAACCAAGACCCCTGCTACTCAAGGAAGGGGAGCTATGGACGGGAAAACCTCAAAGAGGAGGGGGGGTTATTGTATGTGGGGTTACACAAGCGAGTCAACTGGAATAGAGAGGAAACCACAGGCCCCATGCTGTCTAGGAGGCCTAATGGGAACTGGGAAAGAGTCTGGGAGTTGTACTGTAAAGTGGCCAGTCAATGACACTGACCCCAACGGGATGCTTGTAAATACTCTTTATCGAGGCATCCTAAATCCAAGCTGATTCATACCTTGAACTCAAGTTCCATGCCAGTGACATTCTCCCCGCCCTCTATCTGGGTCAGTTTCTGGATGTAGGCGTATAGGTTTCTGGCGGGCACTTCGGTGGTGCCGCAGTTGACTGCCTCCAGGAGTGCGTCATGTATGAAGACATACTGATCCTCCGTCTGCACCATGTAGTTGCGCTGGGCACGCATTAGCGTCACATGCCCATAGATATCCACTGTCTTCTCGTGCTTGATCCGTTCCAGCATGGCATCAATCACGATGAAGCAGCCTGTGCGTCCTACCCCAGCACTGCATCACAAAAACAAAGAAGGGGAAAAATGTTTACACATGAATACGTGAAGAAGTTTCTCTCTCTCAGCCATAAAGCCAAAAGGTAAACTCTATAAGCCAAGTCCCTCCATTTGGCTTGGAGAGTAATTAAATCTGAAGTGGCACTGTGTGGGGAAGAGGCCTTGGCACTCAGTCCTCTCTGGACCCCACCTGTGCTCTCAAACTGATCAGGACTAATCACTCATGCAGCAGCAACATTATGTCATAGTGCCATAATATAAAAGTGTGAACACAAATGTGGAGGCATAGTCTCAAATTTGAGACCAAATGTATTTGACAGCTTTGTTAATGTTCCATGTAACTTCTAAGAGCCACAGGTGATGACAATTAATGTCATTAAGATGAGTGGTTATGGCATAAGAGCTTCAAAAGAGGCACTGAAAGGTAGCTTTCTTCATGAAGATTCACATTTTACATTAGTGTGTAAAGTAAAAAAAAAAGCACTCTGGCAAAACTGTTCTTTCACTTTGACCTCTCCTTGCAGGCCACCTTGCTGTATAAATTTAGCCCTGTGCAGACTGCTGACGATTTCGAAAATGCCCAACATAGATGTTTTTTTATATTTTTTAATAGCACAGAAGATGTTTTCTGATGACAATTTATTTACCGCGGGGCAACAGGGTACTTCCGTTAACTCTCCTCCCACCTCCCCCTCCAGCTCTGCGTTGACAAGACAAGCCCTTGCACTTGGCACTCCAAAGTAAATAGGTTATTCAATCCATTAAGCCGACATGCCTACGAGGTGTGAACCAAGCTCTCGTGCCTCCTCCCTCTGATGAAGAATTTGTTTTTTCATTTGCTCTGAGGAACAGAGAAAGGCTTGAGAAGGAAAACTCAAGAGGGAGTAAAGTTAGTCCCTCAGGGCCAAATCTGGTTAATGTGCCATGCTGCACTGGAACTGTGCTGCAAATGGAATAAAGACACAAATGGGAGTCATTGGCTTTAACAAATGATCTGATGATCACGTTCAAAATGGCTGACAATGGCTGAATCAGGCTGAACTTTTTACTTTTTTTGAGGACATTCTTCATGGCTGTGGGGTGAATAAAAGGTGCATGGGAGTTAAAGGAAGAATTGAGCTGCAAAGTGTCTGAGGGATATTTGAGGAATGAATCACTTCCAGGTCTGAGAACACCTCGACCCGTGGGCAGGCGATCTAGAAACTAGAAGAGATTTCTTGCTTTACCCCAGCTGTTTCCAATCTGAAAACATTTTACAGTGCAGACCTGAATGTGGGAGAGTGATGACCTGCGAGAGAGTAAGTGACAGAGTGACAGCACAGACGGTGACAGAGGAAGATGAGGAATGGGAGGAGGAGAAGGGAGGAAGAGTTCTTATGCAGCTAGAGGTGCCGCCATTTCAAGTTTAGCTCTGAAATCTTTCAATAAAAGACCAGAAAATGCACGGAACACGTGTAATGTTCCTTTATTGGCAAGGGAGATGGTGCAGAAAACATTTGGCAGTGGAAGCAGGGCTGGCGGACCGACTGCACTAATGACCTGACACTGCCTTTTCAGCCAGTCAAAAAACCAGCTGCTTTGGATGTCGACACACATTAAGTGTCAGACTAATATGCTTTCCAGGAGTTTAGGGAATAAGGGATGGGAGAGGAAAATGCAGTGTAAAATACAGCTGCAATGAGTCCCACGAAGATAAAGCACAAGCAGCAGTGAAAGCAATTACATATGTATTGTTACAAAATCTCTAGCTGTCAGCGAACCTGTCACCATTTCACTGCTCTGCCTATAAAACACACACAAGCTGAAACTCACCAGGATCACTGCGTGGCTGTTAATGGAGTCGATAATCATTTTTGTCCTTTGCGTGTATGAATACTTTGCAGAATGTGGAAAAGAAATCTAAAAAGTCATTTATTAACAACTCAGAGGTATAGAATCATGTTCTTTGGAAGTGAACCTTAAGGCTGAACTTTGGTGTAAGTTGGAGACTGCCGATTCTAACCCATCATGGTGAACCAACAGTGGGGAGACAGGGAGGTAACCAGATTCTAAAGCACAGCTTGTACCCTTGTGTGTCTGCATATTAAAGTGAATGAACATGTATCAACCCTGATGCTGAAGGCATTACAAGTCATTTGCGTTGTTGCTTGGAAAACGGCTTCTACTTGCATAAAAGCATTTTACATTGTTTTTCTACCACAAGTCATGGACAGAGACTGTGGGAAAATGCCTGTTTTCTGTGTATACTTTGAAGCTGTGGTCTGTTGCATGAAAAGTTTCCCTTCTGAGTCACTGGGCGAGGTCAGTGATCTCCATGACATTCAATTTTGTCCTTTCGACCTCTTTTCTGTCCTCACAACACCCAGATAGCCCTTCAGCTACAAGAACATAACACTCTATGACCTGTGGGTTAGAGAAAAGAGCAAGGAACCAAAAAAGCAGAAAATCTGTCCCTGGAAGAACAAAGATTTTATTAGACCATGTGACAAGCAGCAAATCAGATGATTGCACTTTGATAAATACTCCCGTAGGGGATGCATTAGCCTCCCACTAATACCCATGTTAATGATGTTGCGTAAACATGTACGCCACAAAATGAGGTCGATCACTGAGGAACATCCATGATGATGTTGTGGAGTCTGTATGGACCGCATGAAACAATTGGGTGGGGAAATCTGAGCATATGTGCAACCCATGTTAGGATAAATGAACATGTTTTTAATTAGTGATTTATGAGGAAGGGAACCCTGTAAAAATATTGCCTCCTCAGCTACCATTCATACTCTCACACAAACAAATCAAAAGCCCTTGATTGCTCATTTTTTATGTCTTTATTTACTCTGCATAAGACGCCTTAGAGCGCCGCACAGACACGGTAAGCTGCAATTTCTGATCTAATTGGTCAGCTGCCCCAGAGACGGCACCATACTGTCAATTACGGCTGGTAAAAGAAAAACTTTCATTTATGGCTTTTTGCAAGTACATGAATAGCTTCAACCTGCACTGATTCCTACAAAATGTTTCACAAAAAACTTGTGTGTAAATATAAAATGAAATTGAAATTGTGGTGACTTCCAGTTTGCCTGTTAAGGATTTGGAGCTTGTACATGACTGTATCTGATGGGGAGCCAGAAAAATAAAAATCCCATCTGCAGAGTGACATTAATTCCCGCATTCTGCTACATTATAAAAAGTCAGGGTTTTCAATTTAAAACGATTCGCCAACTAGCGCTAATTAACTTCAGCATGGGGTAATTCTTCAGTAATCCCTTGTCCCTTTTTTGTCATTTTCTGACAAAAAAAGTTTGTATCTCTGACGCTCACTATCGCCGTCTCTTAATTTTTTTTTCACTTTGTTGTTTTTCCTCCTTCTGCCTGAGCACTTCTGATGACTCTCTGAGTTAAGAGAAGCCAGAAGTCTGTGTTGTATCTCTTTGTAGGGTGTCTGGCCGTTTATGTCGCTGAGGGAAGTGAAGTTGGCGTAAAAGTTATTTATTTCAGATGCAGTAACCCAAGGGATAAGCCAGAGACTTGTGGGCCGCTGATGTGCGACAGACATGTTAGTGGTGTAGCAGAGAAGACGACAGGTCTGTGTGTATCCGTGTGGGTGGAGATGTTTGCTGAGGGCAATGACACGGGTACTCTTTGTGCTGTAATGCTGAAGACACCTTGTGTGAAAGCCAGTGGGTTGTTTGTTGTTCTTTCACAGATATATTTAAGTCTAATCTCTTTTAAAAATATTATCCATACACAAATGATGCAGATATAAACATCTAAATATCCATGAATGTGTTTTCATATGTATTCATATATTCATTAAAGCAAATGGAAAGAAAAAAATCAATTTCATGCTTCAGGATGTTTTGGAGAAACAATGTTGTTTTCTTACCTGCAGTGTACCACCATGGGCCCTGCGTCTGGAGGATTGCAAGCCTTCACCCGCCTCAGGAAGGCCAAGAACGGAGTGGGGTGCTCTGGTACCCCGTGGTCTGGCCAGGCCGTGAACTGGAACTGCCTTACCTCTCTCTTCTCGCTGGAGCCATTCTGAATATGTAGGAAGCAGAGAGGTTAGTGGGCAACACACATCAAGACATTTACACAGCCAGTGTGTGCACAAGGCCTTACTTTAAAAAGTGCAAATGTCCGGACACAGTATGTGGCCAGCTCCACTGTGTCCAGCAGTGTCACTTGGATGAGACCGTATGTCTCTGTGCCTCTTGTAGGCCAGTATTGATCACATTTTACCTGCATCAAGAGAAATATAGCATTAGAAACACGTCCACAAAGTCAAACAACAGCAGAACAAATGTTCAAACCTCCCTTTATTCGTGCTGACAAGGCTTGATTTTTTTTAATCAATGAAATGGTCTGAGATATTTGTTTAGCGCCAACAAAGCTATTAATTGTACTGACATACAATATAATTACAAAGGTAAGCACAGTTTGCAGTCATATTATCGTCTCAGCTTTATTGCTATTGGAGTCTACAGCTTTGTTTCCAGTAAACGGCCAATAAAACACTCTTTCATTATAGCATTGCTGCTGTGCTGACAACAGAAGCACTATTGGAGGATATAAGTGGGTTCGGATTTAATTGTTTTTTTTTCATTCATTTGTCCGATGAAATTGGTGTAGTATTAGGAGAAAGTTGACTCGACTGAACTGTGTCCCTTGGAGCTCAGATTTCTGTTACTTATTTCACTTCAGAGGCAGCTGTTAAAACATTGACACAAAGAGCAATGCAGTGTTTGGGACATAAGGAGTAATGTAATTTACTTGCAAATAGCTGAGCTTTACATATGCAAAATGTACCGTATAAAGACGGCTTGAGTGCGTCTCAGTTAATGATATGACTGATTAATACGTAAGACAGCAGCTGTTAGATGTAAAAAAAAAAAAGTGTGTAATGTAATGTGTAATGGTATAGTGGGTTTCCAAGGAAACAGCAGAGAGACGTGAACAAACAGCTGCCATCATGGATCAGATATGACTAAGAAACTGCGACAAAAAGAGTTTCTTTGAGATTGACAGATTGAAATAAATTCTACAGTGTGTTAATGCCCAGCAAGGCTTATAAAGAGTGCATAGAAGTGTGAAGGTCAGAACTGAGTGTGAAAGCTTTGCAGAGAGATTATGGTAGCTTCTTGTCGTGACAAACTAAGACTGTTTCACCGCTGATAGTACTCTAATACCATTAGTAGAAGGAGTCAGCTGGCTTTATAGGGACAATAAATATGTCTGTTTGCGTCCCTTACCCTGGACCTCTCCTCCAGTTTGGTCATCATGACGATGATAGCACTCCTCTGCTCCCAGATCATCCTCCAGAACTCGCCAAATGTCTCTGGCAGAGCTCCTTGGGTGGCGATGTAGGCGTTCTGTTTCCTATAGCCATCTATGTAGTTGGCATTGATATAATCACTACCAGGGATACCTAAAAGATATAAAAATGAATATTTAGATGTTGATATGTGAGTAAGTTCCACAAAACTGTCTCATTCGAGCTTCTTAAGTTTGTCCCAATTGTTTGCAATGCCACATTATTCTCCACATATTGTTCTGATAACACCATGTGAGGCTATTGTCTGTGCTGGGCAAAATTCTGTCAGTAAATCCAGCATTTTCTTCAAGAAATATAACATAAAACACTTTTGCAACCGGTGTTACAGCCCAAAAGGATTTGTGTTTGCTATCAACAACACATTTAAATCAGCACTTTTTCCCCCCTGTCCCCATATCTGCAACTGACTTACTGATAAAGCTCGGCCTCTAGAAGTCTATCACCTCACACGGAGAAAAACAAACCAACAAAAAACTAGCAAAACAATTTTCCCCACCTCCCCTCTCTCCTCCTTCCCTTTGCTTACATTAAATGAAAGGCACAGCAGCCTTTTCGAATCCAGGGGAAAGAGACAGAGCTGACAGCTAGTCAATGCTTTAGGACTGGCAGTTTAGGGGCTCCGTGCACACATGGTCGACCAAGATAAGTCTCATCTGCATGAGCGCCACGTCTCAGAGAATCCCCTCACTCTAGCTGCCTCCTCTCCTCCACTCTCTCTCCCCCAGACTCCCTTTTACTCCCAGGTAACGTATTCAACAGAAAAATGATGAAAAAATATGAACACATTCAAAAACCCACACGTTTTTTTTTTTTTTTTTTGGTTGTTTTTTTTCTCTCCCCCCTCAGCCACTACCCCCCGCCCACCCTCTCATTTTGCTGTTGAAGATGTGCACACTGCCAGTGCAATTTCTGTGATGGACAAGGGATAAGTACAATTAAGCCCAGTGTGTTTTCAATTTGAAAAGAAAAAGAAAAAAAAAAGAGACATTATTGTGGTTTAATGAGAATAAGGCAAGTTGTTAATGCACATTTGCAAATGGATTCTGCCTTTATGCTTTCTGTCACTCACGATTTGTATAAATTCCACTGTGTTCTCTGTCTATATGGCTATTAAGAAATAAACATCGCTACAGTGTAGTCGGCACTCAGTCCTCACCAGGGAGAAAGACAAAGAGACCTCAAAGGAAAGATGGGAAGCTTTT
The DNA here is from genome assembly GCA_036025115.1 of Ambassis agassizii. Lineage (NCBI taxonomy): Eukaryota > Metazoa > Chordata > Actinopteri > Ambassidae > Ambassis > Ambassis agassizii. The sequence continues at coordinate 10,662 of JAVQJX010164205.1, forward strand.
AGGGTGTAATGATGAGCATCATCATTCTTAGTGGCAGAGTGAGTAATATATTTGTTTTAAGACATTATGCAACATGCTTACAGCTTCTCTGCTATTACAGAGCAGATATATAAACTTTTCAGATTGACTTTTAATTTTACATTTAATGTGACCTCCACAGGCTTTTTTCTTTTTATGGCAGCTTCTGTTTTAAATATAGGACAATGGAAAAAACAAGTGAATTTCAAAATGTTATTCAAAATGTTATTGCTGCACACTAACCATCGTCATCGTCAAATATAAATAAGAGAATATGTATAAAGAGCTCAGGTTTTGAATTACATGTCACTGCCACAAGAGGGTGCTATCTTAAGAACCACCAGCCATTTCAGAGGTTATGGAATTTGCCCACATCATGGTCCACAAAAGATCAAACGCTTTGTTTGAACATGCACCAGCAAATTTGTTGGAGAAAACACTGAATTGAACTGAACTAAATATGCTAATTAAAGCTAATATACCCTAATTAGAAATGAAAAAGTAAGCATTTTGCGGATTACTTGTTTTAATCCTGCTTGCTTTTTACGGTCAGGCAACTTGGCAAGAGGTGCTCTGTCAGTCGTCAAAAGCAGAGTGAATTCAGTGATGTCACTGCAATTAAAGTCCACAAATGTGCTCAAGCATTAGGGCGCCTGTGTGCCAAAGATTCTGTTGATCCATCCCCACATCAATAAATTCCGTCTTCAGACTCTGATGTCAAATCCCAAATCCCTTTTTATTCAAAGAACTCAATCAAAGTAAACAATAGACACAGTTCTTGCCAAAAAGCTTTGTTTAAGCTTTAGAAGGAAAAGAGGAAGTCCCTCATGTCCCCCTGGCTGAGGACTACTCACTTTCTCCAACACAAAGGCTCCAATGTGGTAGTACAGATGTGTTTATGTGTCCTGCTAATGGCGTTCCATCAACACCAAGCTGTGTGCTGTCACTGTGAGACTGCAAAAAGGGCTTTCTCAGTCTTTATCTATCTGCTCTGTCCATTTACTGCAGCACTTTATGTAGCACCTCCCTCCATGGGAGCAGTTCAATGGAAATGGTTAATTAATAGCTGTGTGTGCAATTGTGTTTTATCCAATGAACTGGCTGAGAAATCAGCATTTACTGTAGCTTGCCATGGTAAAATGAAAATTCATTGGGAGCACCGTGTTTAAGGATGGATCAGTTACTGAGCTGTTATATACGAGGAGGCACAAGTGTGTTCTTGGAGCCATATTATTCCTATAATTAATAATTAATGATATTGTTCCGCTAGATAGAATATCTGAGTGAATATATGAGTCTGAAGTGCCTTTTCGGAGTCACTTTCTTTGCAAACAGTGGACATATGAAAAGGAAATAAGTTGTCTAAGTGTGTAGGATATAATTTAAAAGTACAGTGTGGTTGCACTCCTGAGGTCTCAAAGAATGCACTGGATATCTGTAGAATCAATACAGCAGTTAGGAGGGAAGATGTTGGTGGGCGGCATACCGTCAATAGCAGAGAGCAGGACTCTGGAATGGTCGTAGGCAATCACGTTGGCATATCTATTCTTTGGTTTGTTGACCTCCAGGTTGGAGTGTTCCCATGTGAACTGCTGGCCAGGGTCGATGGACTGCAAGAGAGAAGAAAATCTTTCATTAATACAATGAGATATTTTTCTCAGAAGGAACATAGTTTAACATGAGTGTGTGTTCTTTCTATTGTATACACTGACATCTCTAAAACTTTTACCTGTATTGAGCTATTATGAAGAAGAGACTTTCTGGTAAAAGCAATTGTGTTCAACACATTGTAAAATAAAACCAACAGAGAACAGTTTGTCACTGGAAACTTGATTTTCCACGTCTAAGAACCGACGTGAATGAACGACGTCATTGGCATGAGATAACCTCTACAGGTACATATAAATGATTGGATTTTAAAAAAGAATGTTTTTGAATTGGTCACTAAGGAATTGCTTGCGTTCCATCAGCTCTGCTCATTTGATTAGCGGGACTTTATGGCACATATTAGAATACCACACGAGATCAGTTCAGTTTGTTACCAAGGACCTTCTTTCGGTATTATAAAGCAGTGTTTGATAATGGTCCCTCATTACTTATAAATGAACAATAAAATATAATATCACAAAGGGAAAATACAAAGAC
>JAVQJX010164269.1:0-15418 GCA_036025115.1 Ambassis agassizii
AGAAATCACATGATGAGATCTGAGTGCATTCTTTCTTTCTTTGCTTCCCTCCCTGTTAGGTTTGCTCCCTCCCTTTTTCTCCCACAAGCTGAGACAGATTCACATGGGATGTGAGTTATGGAAGCAAGACCGCCTGTCTCCATGTGGCTGTGTTCTACTGTTGACAAAATAACTTACACCACCCCAGAAATATCCCTGTGCAGATGTGATATCAATCCAAAGTTTTGCATTCCCCAAAACCATACTGCAACAATTTGTCATTCTACTTTAGATTGTTTCGTGAGTGCTTGAGTTAATGCTTTCCATTTTAGATTTTTATTTATTTATTTATTTATTTATTTATTTTTTTTTTTTTTTTTTTTTTTTTTTGCCCATTTTTATAGCTGCAGTGATTACATGTTTGTACTGTAGTTTAGGGATCTTAGCAACTTTTTTCCAAACTCTCTTAGCTCTCTTCTTCTCTGGCTCCTTTTTTTTTTTTTTAATCCAACAGCATACTTTCCCTTGGCTTTTTTTTTTTCTTTCAGTGTGACGTGTGAGAGGAGTTCCTGCCCTTGTTTCATGCAGTGCAGTTAAGAGAGAAGGAGAAGGGCTCATGCAGAGGCGGTCATCTACTTTGACCTGTCATGGGCAAGATGAATTGAAGGTATAAACAAGGGGAGCTGTCTGGTGTAAGTGCGTTTGCTGTGTCCACACAGGGAAGTAAGGTGAGGAGGAGTGAAGACGTCACAACGGAGACGAAGGCTCAGAGAAAGTGACTGACGGGAGAGAAGATAAGTTGTCTAATTATTGTGTTGCCCATGGGCAGAGGTGGATGTAAGGCTACAGTAGAGAAGTCTGACACAGGAGGAGGAGCACCATCCTGAAGGGGATCCACCAGTTCAGCCTTGTTTCACAAACAACAGGACAGGATGAGGTACCAAGCCAGGGTAAGACTTGAGCCATGATGCTCTTCGTTGTTGTATTTTCATGTTTACAGCTCCACACTGATTTAATGTGTGCATTGTCTGCAATAAAGCACAAGATCTGATCAACCAATCCACCCATAGAGACACCAGAGAGAGTAAAGCAAAACAGAACGATGACTTCCTTGGAGATTTTCTTTCCTGTGTATGAGTCAGTGTGTATTTTGGTTTTTGTACTGTATAAGCTTTAACTCAAGCCCTGCAGAGCGGATACATTTGGTAGTTTTCCACCATATCCGTTGTTGGCACATGAGAGGTAAAGAGCCAGCTGTGGTACCAGAGAAGCTCACCCTGACACAAAGTGGTGGTGGGGCATGCCTTATAAGGAAGACAATCCCAATGTAGTTCGGGCCAACAGAGCTTAGTCATGAGGCTTCGAGCCAAGTCCCACTGTTAACCTCTGCGCTAGCTGTCACTGCAGCTACACCCACAAATCTGCAGGATTCACAGAAGATATCTTGTACTCAGAGACAAATCCAACATTAAAGTGCCATCAGCTAGATCAGGCTTTCACTGCTGAAACAAGCAGGCCTCAGGTCAGTTCACTGACAACAAAGCTGCAGAGATTACACTGAGTTCTAGCTAAAGCTCCATCACAGATCCATAGCTTTTAACATAGGATCTAACCTCTGAGGGAGTGGTGTAATAGTGGTTTAGTCCTACAATTCATGGCGATTTCTGCAATAAAAGTAAAAGGGGAAACTCTGAAACTCATGAATAAAAAAAAGATAGATGCTTAAAAACAATGTTTGCTATGTTCTGTATGAATACATTGTTTTATATAATACATATAAATACATATAAATTTATAAAGCAGCAGGTCGAAGGAAAATAAATATCAATTAAAATATGAACTTAGTGACAATTTCTTGCATTCTGATACCTTTATGTGTCGGTATGTGTGGGTATCATAACTGAAAGCACAATATGACCTGGTAGGCAAGAGGAAAAAAAAAAGAAGAAGCTGTGGCATCCATTGGACGCCTGCCCTACCATTGACCCTAACATTCCTTGTACAGTACATGTATCCTTTGGAAAATCTGTGAGCATGTATCTGTAGGAAGCCCACCTACAAGTGGAAGAACAATACTCTAGGTGAAGCAAAGAGGAGGGCTGCAATGGAAGTGTCCGGTGACTTTCCTTTGCTCTCACCTCTTGGCTATCTTCCACTGTTGTCCTGTTGTTTTATTACGGATTTTCCTGCTCAGAGATAATGACCTTTTAGCAACATTAACCAGCCAAATGAGACCCTTGAGAGACTTTTGCATTCAAGACAAACAGAAGTATGGTGGAGGTTTGGCCTCCCTTTTGTTCCACTTCTGTGAATGTGAAACAGAAGAGCTTCTCCCATAAATGACACGACAACAAGAGTGCTGCTACTTTGGCTGCATTGAGTACACACCGAATCCTGTTTTTGGATATTTATCACCAGTAAGTATTGATGAATGACATTCTTAGCTCTGTGTGCATGTGTGTGTATGTAGTCATATGTGATATCTGACTTTAGATCTGAGAATACCACTGTACCAACCGTGTCTGCTGCTCTGTTATGTTTGGCATCACAGTGGGGTTGACATGTACACACACTGTCTGGTGATACAGAACTGTGTATACTCTACATACAACATAATACACTATCTCACTGTCACATTATGGAAGAGCCTCTCCTGTCTGTTTATCATTTGAATTCTTTAAATGTGTTCATTGTTTAATCTTGGCACAGCTCAGTGGAACTGTTCTTACTTTGTGCTTACAGAGTGCTTTTTTGGGTGACGCAGTCTGTGGTTAGTCTTGAGTCATTTTCACTGATATATTAAAAAAAATTGATTCTACGTAGCAATTTTTTGTGGCAATGTAACTTTGAGCATCAGATGTTAATTTGCTCTTGACTCAGGCGCAATAAAGAAAAAGGCCATTTGGTGCCCCCCGCTGGCTAAAAGACACAATCACATCTGTTGTATCTTTGCAATATGAATTTTCTTTTACTTTTTGTCCAGGAGGTGGATGTTGATGGAAGAGTGCGCCTGGTGATGGAGAGTGCCCTAACTGCTCGGGACAGGGTCGGGGTGCAGGACTTTGTCTTGCTGGAGAATTATAACAGTGAGGCAGCCTTCATCGAGAACCTGCGGCGACGCTTTAGAGAAAACCTCATCTATGTAAGAAGTCATTTTTTTTCTCTTATCTGTCAGTTGTCCTGAAAATCTGATACCTAATATGTTTCCCTGATGTTTTGACTCAGACATACATTGGCTCCGTGTTGGTGTCAGTGAACCCTTATAAAGAGCTGGAGATTTACTCCAGGCAGCAGATGGAACGTTACAGAGGGGTCAGCTTCTATGAAATATCACCTCACATGTGAGTCAGTCTACAGTATTCAGACATGTACAACATCAGAATATATAGAAAAGTTCCTTCAGATTATTCATGTTCGGCAAACAAATGCAAAAACAAAAAAACTAAATCCAAAGTTGTTTTTTTTATTTGAGGAGCTGGAAACTTCTGAGACATATCATAGCATTTAAATCCTTATTCCTCCATACCATACACAGATCTGTGGTTAAAGCCGTTGTTTTTCTTGCAGATACGCCTTGTCAGATAACACTTACCGGGCCATGCGCACTGAGCGGAAGGACCAGTGTATTCTCATATCAGGTGAGAGCGGCGCAGGTAAAACGGAGGCCTCCAAGAAGATCCTCCTCTACTATGCTGTCACCTGTCCCACTAATGATCACATGGCAACACTTGGTGACCGTCTGCTGCAGTCCAACCCTGTCCTGGAGGTATTTCAGCTTTGGATCCTCAAACTGAATAACTGACATTCAGAATGTGTCGTTTTATCAGGTTGATCTGAAATAGCCTACTTGATTATTACACAGTTTTAAAAAAAATCTTTTTCTTTGTCTTGTTTATTGCCTCTTCCTCTTGTACAGGCATTTGGCAATGCCAAAACACTTAGGAATGACAACTCCAGTCGCTTTGGGAAATACATGGATATCCAGTTTGACTTTAGGGTAAACACCTTTTTTCTTGGCTTCTGCATTATTTAGAGAAGTCAGAAGTGTTTACACATTGCAGTTCAATTCCTTAAAAACAGATTTAACTGTTATTTAGCTTCCTCCTCTCTTATTGCATAACCCCTTACAGGGGGCGCCAGTGGGTGGTCACATCCTGAACTACCTGCTGGAAAAATCACGGGTTGTACACCAGAACCATGGTGAGAGAAACTTCCACATCTTCTATCAGCTGTTGGATGGAGGGGATGATGACCTGCTCAGCACACTGGAGCTTGAAAGAAACCCTCAGACCTACCGCTATCTGGTCAAGGTGTGTGTATGTGTGTGTGAGCTTACTGAACTGACTTGTAGCAGTTATGGTATGATTTTGTTGTTTGTCATGTTCAGGGCAACTGTCCCAGAGTCAGCTCCATTAGTGACAAGAACAATTGGAAAGTGGTGATGAAGGCCCTGCCTGTCATTGGATTCACATCAGAAGAAGTCCAGGTCAGTAACAATCACAGTTCCACACAGCTTTGTCTTTCATTCATTTCTCAAGTATTTCAGTATAATTTCTCAGTATTTTATCTAAACATATTATATCATCTTAAAAGCATGTAAGAAAACAGATCTAGAATGTTGTCATCAGCTGTTTTTCCTGTGTCTGACCTCAGAAACTGCTGAACATCATTGCCAGTGTTCTCCATCTGGGAAATACACAGTTTGGGGAAGGGGAGGAAGGAGAAACGTATATCACCACCGAGACACGGATATGGACTATCGCTAAGGTCAGGACAGTCCCTCTGGTATTACTGGATGTTCAAATATGAATAAAAACAGTGTCACTGAGAGCACAGGTGTTGTTGTTTTGCAGCTGCTGAGCGTTGATGGCTCAGCCCTCGGGGAGGCACTCACTCACAAGAAACTCACAGCCAAAGGAGAGGAGGTGATGATCTTTTTCTACATGCACCTCAGGTTTTCTGTTGTTTAGTTCGTGTTTTGTGATTGCATTTTATACATTATAGATGATCAGCCCGCTCAATTTTGAGCAAGCGGAGTCTTCCCGTGATGCTTTAGCCAAGGCTGTGTACGGTCGCACATTCACTTGGTTGGTGGAGAAGATCAACCAGTCACTGGGTCTGAAGGTGCAGTAACAGCTCGCACAACAACACAATTAGCAGAAATGTCATGATGTTTGCTTTGTTTTAAGTGATAAGTGTTTATATTATGCAGGATGAAATCTACCACAGCAGCAAAGACTCCTCACTCATAGGGCTTCTAGATATCTATGGCTTTGAGGTCCTGCAGCACAATAGGTATGAGTCATCCATCACATTCAGTCCTATCTGAATCTGTTGGCTCATTTGTTTGTACGTCTACATACAGTTTTGAGCAGTTCTGCATCAACTACTGCAACGAGAAGCTCCAGCAGCTCTTCATCGAGCTCACCCTAAGATCTGAACAAGAAGAATATGAAACAGAAGGAATTGCTGTGAGTCAGTGTGTTGGTTGGCTAATCAAAACATATTAATATTTCCATTGCTGTTAACACAACACTGTTGCATCTTAAATACAGTGGGAGACAGTGCAATACTTTGACAATAAGATCATTTGTGACCTGATTGAGGAGAAGCACAAAGGCATCATTTCCATTCTGGTGTGTATGAAAAGTTCCTAGTTCCTGGTTCTTCTCCATTTCCTTTATACACTGTATATGGCTGTTTTTCAGGATGAAGAGTGTCTGAGACCCGGAGAGACTTGTGATGTCTCCTTTTTAGAGAAATTGGAGGACACAGTGGGCAGCCATCCTCATTTTGTCACGTAAGAATCATCCTATATCGAGTGTATTCTTGGCCTGCCTGTGTGTTAGTGTATCTACAGTATACTGCGCATCTTTCAGGCACAAGTTGGCAAATGGCAAAACTCGCAGGGCAATGAGCAGGGAGGAGTTCAGGCTGCTGCATTATGCTGGAGAGGTGAACTACAATGTCAACGGTAAGCTGGAAGATAATAGTACATCAGCAATTTTTGTTATTGCATTTTTTCCCACAACCTACTGATTTCTCAAGTGACAAACTATTGTTCTTTCATTCAGGTTTCCTAGACAAGAACAATGACTCACTAAACAGAAACCTGAAAGAGGTGAGGATTATAACGTGATGATGAAACGTTAAACATTTGTGTTATTTTACGGTTTGAAGAGGGGAGCCAGTCATGTTCACATGTGGTTGCGTGGTTTGGTCTCTGTTCAGGTCATGTGTCAGTCAGACAACCAGATTCTGAGTCAATGCTTCCGCAGAGAGGAAGTGATAGACCAGAAACGCCCAGAGATGGTGAGAGGGGATTCTCTCTCTCTCTCTCTCTTTCTCTCTCTGTCTCTCTGTCTTTCTCTCTGCCTATTGCAGATGTTTAGGAATCAATTGAGTCATATTTAAAACATGTACACTATATGAGTGCCCTCCTTCTGTTTTTCACGCTTCCTCTGTTGAGGCGATTTCCCGCAGTTTCATGTTTTATTTGTCATTTAGGCTGCTACGCAGTTTAAAAACAGTCTGTTGAAACTGATGGAGATCCTCATGTCTAAAGAACCATCCTATGTGCGCTGTATCAAACCCAATGAAGCCAAGCAGCCAGGTACACCTATGAAGCTGTGTTAACTAATGTTCACATTTTAAATCAGACCACAAAAACATATATTACACTGTTTGATATAAGTGTTATTCATTTATAAAATATTATTAACCCTCCCTGCAGGAAAGTTTGATGAAGTGCTGGTGAGACACCAGGTCAAGTACCTCGGCCTGATGGAGAACCTGAGGGTCCGCAGAGCTGGTTTTGCCTATCGGCGTCGATTTGAAGCCTTCCTGCAGAGGTGATTGTTCTTTTGTCTGAATGACTACAGCTGCATTCCTTTTACACTATAATCTCCCTTCTTTCATTATACCTTTGTGCAAAAATGCCCTCAGGTACAAGCCCCTGTGTCCAGAGACGTGGCCCAATTGGCATGGCAGACTTGCAGATGGTGTCTCAACACTAGTAAACCACCTGGGCTACAAAGCAGAGGAGTACAAACTGGGCAGGTAACAGGATTGAGTCCAGTTGCATAAAATGAATGTAGAAAGAATTGCATACAAAGCAGTTTGTGTTAGTCAAATGTTTTGTTTTGTTTTGTTTTTGTTTAACTGCAGATCAAAAATATTCATCCGTTTCCCAAAAACTCTCTTCACCACTGAGGATGCCCTGGAAGCAAAAAAGCCAGAGATAGGTAGTTCACAAAATACAAATTAAAATTAGAATCCTGGTTAAATGATACCATTGTGAGACACCCAGGTAAAACATCCTGAACACATCTATTTAACCAAATGTTATAAATCCTCTCCTCTCTGTCTTTGTTGTGTTCCAGCTCTGACCCTGCAGACATCATGGAGAGGCTACAGGGAGAGAGCCAAGTACCAACGCATCAGACGTGCAGGTCAGAGCACCCACTGGTGACTCCCTATTGTTTAATACCTCTCCTATTTATAAATGTTATTTCGGATTCATTATTAGGTTAAGAATGCTTTAGAAGGCCTGTTTTTGTGATATTCATATTTTGCTTTAGTTCTCTTTTAGTGCTAATTGGGCCTAAGATGAGCCTGGTATACTATAATGTAATGTAATGTTTTGTAATGTAAAAGCTGTTTTTCATTAATACATGTATGTGTGTATGTACAGTGATAGTGATTCAGTCAGGTTGGCGAGGGATGAAAGCACGCAGGAGAGCCAAGAGGCGTCGCCAGGCTGCAGAGTTAATACGCAGGTGCTTCTCTGTTACTTTCTGCATCTATCATTTGGCCCTCCCTTTAACATATCAAAGGTTATTTAGGCTACTTATCTTTTTTCCAGGTTTATAAAAGGCTTCATCTACCGTCACGAGGAATACTGCCCTGAGAATGCATATTTTATGGATCATGTGCGCTACTCATTCCTCAAGAATCTACGAAAAAACCTGCCCAAGAGTGTTCTGGACAAAAGCTGGCCAACACCTCCTCCGTCCCTTGTTGAGGTACACATGCCTCACACACACATATGCTCCTCCCGCTGACAGTACAGTAAGAATCTGTAGAGTTACTAACACATTGTTGATTCCATGGTATCCTTAAGGCCTCTGAGCACCTGTGGAGGCTGCACATGCGGAACATGGTCAACAAGTATTGCAGAAGGGTCCAGCCTGAGTGGAAGAAGCAGGTACACCAACTACAGATAATGTGTCCATCCATGCTTTTTCCTAATGAACATGGTAATTGTTCATCTCGTTTGATTGCCTTTTAGATGATGCAGAAGGTTGTAGCCAGTGAGATCTTCAAGGATCAGAAAGACAGCTACTCTCAGAGTGTTGGAAGGCTGTTTCTGGACTCCAGGCTTGGTAAATATGCTTTTACAAAGTCATCACTGGCAAACATACAGAATTCACATTTCACATTATTTTATACAGAGCGAGAGCAAATCAACCTCAAAGTCATCCAGACACTTGGCAGTGACAAAGTGCAGGTGGGATATTTTTTAAACCTGTAGATAATAAATGTTGCCCCACAGTCACGTGTCTTCTTGTGCTTCTCAGTATGGTATTTCAGTCACAAAGTATGACAGGAGGGGATTCAAGCCTCGCCCCCGCCAGCTGCTTCTCACTAACACCTTTGCAGTGCTGGTGGACAGGACAAAGATCAAGCAGAGGATTGACTACGCAGCCCTGAGAGGTGAAAAGGAGGCAACTTCAGACATGCAATATGTTAAGATGTTATGTAATGGATCTATTTCATTGAGTCAGATCTTCTTTTCCAACAGGCATCTCTGTGAGCTCTCTCAACGATGGGATGTTTGTCCTGCACATGCCCAGTGTGGATAATAAACAGAAGGTACAGCAGGACACAACAATCATGGCTATTTACAAGTACACAATCATGCAGCGACTTTAAATCCAGCTGTGTCTCCCTCAGGGTGATGCAGTGCTGCTCTGCAATCATGTGATCGAAGTGGTGACCAAACTAGCCATGATGGCCGACAAGACAAGCTTTGTCAATATCAGCCCGGGCAGGTGAGGGTCTGTCTGAGCTTTTCTCTGTTTTGAATGTTGCCAATATGTATTATCCTCTCTTCATTTGTTACTTCTTGTTTGTAGCATTCGTTTTGCTGTGGCTCGAGGCAAGGAAGGAATAATTGATTTTGTCAGGGGTTCAGAGCTGAAAGTGTCCAAGGGCAAACGAGGACATCTGCTAGTGGTGAGTCAGCGGCTGTTCTAATATCATGTGGGGAGCCTGCAGGGAGGGAGGGAGGGCTGTTTTGGTATCAAAAACATTTCAGCCAGCTGACTGTTTTCAATCTGATTTCTCTCTTCAGACTGCCCCTCGGAACAACACCACATGAAGAAACCAAAAAACAGCAACCAGACTCACAGTGATCCTTTTAGGATTGCTACTTCGAAGTTTTCTTTACTCTTTATTGGTTTTGCAGCTAACAGGATGATACCACAGCATACAGAACTAAGATTCCATATACTATGCAACACTACTGTAACAAAAATGTTGCAGAAATCATAACACAAAGGCACCATTCTTCCAAATGTTTCATCTCTTTATTGTTACACACACATACACACACACACAATAATATTTAACTATCAAATATAAAATATCATCTGTATAAAACACTGTATCTCTAAAACTAAACTAAAACAAACTAATTTGAAATAAATAGCATGTCAATAAATATGTCAATAAATAATAAAGATATCTCTGGAAAGTCCAGTAGATTGAGGGTAAGAGGGGGAAAAACAGATGGGAAGAGTTTCCTCTGCTCTGCATGCTCACGTCTAACTCAGAGCTAAAGCTGAGACAGAAACTCTGGAAATACCCTAGAAAACCCTCCAATATACAGTAATAATACTTAATGTTAAAAAAAGCAGACTCCATGTAAAGTGATGATGTGAGTTAATCACAACTATTATTTAATTTTCTCTCAGTGTTACTTTAGCTTTTTCTTCCTTCTGTCAGTGTGTTTTCTCTTTTCAGCACTGAGTCATTGCTTTGTTTTAGAGGCCAGTAGAAGAAAGTCTCTTGCCAGCTTGGTGAGGTAAAGGTCTAGATCCCTCAGAATGATGTAACCCTCCACTCTGCCGTCCCATACTGTTTTAGAGCTGCTCTCTGGGTTCTCTCTGAGTGTAAGTACGGGAGCAGTTGCTGGTTTATTCACAGAGCTCTTCACATAAGTCATCTGAAGAAGAAAGCAAAACAAAGTTTTGAGTTATGGTGTTACTTCCCCCCAGCTCTGCGTGGGCTGGAAAGGGGACATGGCGTGGGTGGATTTCAGTAAGAAGATTGTGGTTACCTGACTGCTGACTTGTCTCATCAGGTCCCGTAAATCCAGCTGCACGTGTTTGATACTCTGAGGTAAAGTTGTTTGAGGTGACTGCCCCACCAGCTGCTCTTTCTCCTCCTCCTCCAGCTGCCTCTTCTTCCACTCCAGCATATTCCAGTAGACCTGCATGTCCAAGAAAGCAGCGTGTAGTCGTTCCAAGTCCTGGTCACACAACAAGAGACAACCACATGATTATATAACAACAACTGTTGCACAACTTCACCATCTTTGCTTGTAACTCTGAAAGGGAAATTCCACTTAAAATTTTACATTCTGCAAAAGCAGGTTTTCTGATGATGTCATCTGGTTTTTTTCTGTCTATAATTAAGATCTCAAAACAATCTCAAGAAAATTCTCAGAAAACTTTGAAAATGTGTTTCACAGAAAAACAGCTAGAATGTGAATTCCTTTGGAAATGTTTTAAAACGCATACAGACAGATACTGACCTTCATCTTTAGCCAGCTGTAGAAGTCTGTGGAAAGTGAAGGCAGGTCCTTTAACTGCCGGCTTCTGTCCTCAAAATCCTTATCTCCTAACTGCTGCTCCTTCTGTTAAACAAAAAGAGCTGTAGTTAGGGAAAAAAAAACCATCCAACGAAACCATCCATTGATACAGCGGCCTCTCACAGGAACAGAGAGTACTCACATATTTCTTCAGCAGCTGTTGCACGCGGGTTCGTGTGGACCTTGTGAGATGAAATGAGTTGTTGTATTTATTCCTCTGGAGAACGAGGGATGGAGCAGAGGACTCGACACAGTATACAATACAAAAGATGAGGATGAAAGCCTGCAAACAAACAGTCATCTGAAGCAAACACAAAGCCAGTGTTAATTAACAGTTTAACATGTTTGAAGTTTCATGTAAACAGTCAAACTTCATAAAAATACCACATCCTGATTGATCCAAACTGGGATACAAGCATATACAGTGGAAACACACTTATTCAGGGACAGACATTTTCTTTACAGTGACTTTTCTTTATGTGAAGTCCAATAATAATTCAGCAAGAAATTCCAGACCACATAGCATCAGCACACATGCTTTGTTTTTCTATTGTACAGTAAGCTGCTTTAACTGTACTTAAAACCAGAAGTGTCTTGATTCCTCTAACAAGTTTCACACTGGAAGGAAGTATATTTCCAACATCATGTCTTTTTATTTTTGGCCTTAAAACCAAAAATATCTGTGTAAGGTCTTTGAATCCGAAACCTCTACCCTGCTCCAGGCTCTGATAATATTTGTAAGTTGAAGGCGAAAACAAATCTTTTTAATTCGCTCATTTCATTCACTTGCATCAGGATGTGTTGGTAGTGCAACACAGTGCTCAGGTCAGTCAGGTCATGGTCTCTATCTATTTGTTTGTCTATGTTTATCTATTGATTATCTAATAATCTCTCTTTATATAATGTATATATAACTACTGTATACATACTGTATACATATGCATATATGTATACATATATATGCACATATATATATATATATATATGCAAATACACACACTGACCAAATATCATTTAAAAAACAAAGAATAAACTAAGCATCCCACCCATGTCTATGTTTATCTAAAGATCATGTTGTGTCTTACCTTGGAGGAGCAGTGACGGCACTCTGATCAAGACACAAGATAGCTTAATGACTGAGTGAAGCTGCATACTATATATATATATTTGTTCTTGCTTTCGGTTTCAGACATATCTGTACTTTTTTCTTTTTTTTTCCTTTTGTCACTCTGTGGTCATCAATATGCGACTCAGAAAAGTGAGGAAGTAGTCGACCAAGAAAGTCACAATTTATCCCCTTCACTGGTCTCAGTCATGTCATACTGAGAATGCAGAGAGTAGGTTTTCCTCACTTCTATTTTCCTTTTCATCATTTATTATCATTTGAACTTATGTAATAAGAGTTTTTTTTTTACCTCAGTGTGTGGTGATGCCCTACATGTGTAGTTGTGGTTGTGGGCTCTTTTCCAAAATATTTCAAATTAAGCAAATAAGGATGTGAATTTTATGTTTTATCTACTTTCTTTCAAAAATAATTGGATAATATATTATTAGCCAAGTGTGGTGTTTTCCAGTGTGGGGGGTGTTGTTAGTAAATTTGACATATTTTAATGCTTTTGTGTCTTTTTGACACAATGAAAAATGAAATAAGAACTACTAAAACTTTATTTTTCTAGAAACTACAGTTTGAGGGAGGGAAAATTTTTCAAGATATAACCTTGGTGAGCAACAACAAAGTCAGAATCTGACAAAGCAGAACAGAAAGAAACGCGCAACCCAGGCACTTTCAGCATGATCGCTGTTATTTGAAAATGATTTATCAGAACTCCCAGCAAGGAACAAACTCAGCAAAAGGCTTGAAGTGCATACAAATCAAAATAACTGCTTTTTGTTTGTTTGTGTGTTTTATATGAAAAATTAAATATGAATGCACTTTTACTTCCAGAAAGAAATGAATGCACAGTTAGTTTGCAAGTTTCTGCACTGACACAGCTAAAAATCAGGCGGGGCTGTGTCATGAAATCATTTTTATTCATGTTACTGGTTTTTGTTGTATTGCTACCTGTGCATTTTGAGAAAACATGTAAGGAATCACTTTGAACTCATACAACGTATGAACAATAATAATATTCTTCTTTTCTCCATGTATACTTCCAGATATAGCTGGTATAACCAAAAATGTTATGTTGGTTTATTAATGCTCTTTCAGAGTTAAACATTTCTGGTGAAAGAAAAACTATCTCTTCCAGAAAATTGCTTAACCAGGAGGAGTGGATGATTTTTTTGGAGGTAAATTCCAAACCAGAAATTAACCCATTACATTTATGGGAAGTCACCCAGTGATCTGTTGTCATAATGAAATCAGTGTAAAATATTCAAATTTTAACCAAAAAAAAGTGTGATGCCCACTGTTGAATTTGACTAGCTTCATATTATGCATTTCCATAAGAGATGCACCTTCATGATCCATTCAACATCCCAGACTTTGTAGTTAGAATCTATGTCTTCTTGCCAGGATATTATCAAATATATTACATTATTATGTCATTCATTAGAAGTAAAACAAAACTTACACAACAGGCAAAACCCTGCATCACAAGTACCATAGAATGGCATCGCTGTAATCTTTTTTTGAAATTTCCACTAAGATAAGTCCTTCTTTGGTGGCGCAATGAAAAAATTCCTTAAAAGTCTTCATCACCACAAAACACCACGGGTTGGAGTTTTTAACCTACCTTTGAGCACATGTGTGTTAGCTTGCTTTCCAGGAAAGAGAGACAGTCTTTTGTACTGTGCTGTGCGATGCCATGACTTAGTGTCATACCAAGTTATTGTACTGTTCAAAGCTCACCTGTCTGTAGGCCTGTAAAGGCCATTAACCTTTCAACTGTTCTGTTTCTGATTTACAGTTTATATAATGATAACCTGATGCAACCAGCTGTACATTTGAGGGCATGTTGCTTTTTTCCACTGGCAAAGTATTCAGTTTGGAAGAGCAATAATGCATAATGAAACCTGCTGTGATCTGTGGTGTTGAATGTAAGAAAAAGAGAAATGGGAGCTGGACGCACATTGAGCCTTTAAAGCTCACTGAATGATACTGTCAAATAATGTACAGAAACAGCCCCTTTATGAAAATACAGGGGTGAGGCTCAGTTCACTACTCATATCTTTTACATCCTTTTATAAATGTTGAGTTCCTCTTCAACACTGATGCAGCCATGGGGAAGGGGTACACACAGAGAAGGGCTTCCCTTGCCGTCATGACCACTTTCCCCCATACTGCCTTTGCTGAGTAATTTCCAAAGTGACGCATAGTTTTCTTGCAGTCTATTTTCAGTCTCAGTGCTTTGTGGTTCCTTGTAGTTTTGTTATATATTTCCTTCCTTTTTTGGGACTCGTACTATTGCTGTGATGAAACCTACTTCTCCTCCTTAGTTTATTGTAAGTCAAGCATGTTTTTGTCACATGTTTTTGACAAGAAATTCAGGTGTTGTCACATAGAAACATCTAATTCAATTTTATTTGCCCCATGTTTTACAGTCAAACTTGTCTCTATGGCTCTATGGCTCAGTCCATAGGAGGGCTGCCAGCTCGAGCCCAGCTCTGGACCAAGATACATGGAGGTGGACTGGTAGCTGGAGAGATACCGCCGAGATACTGCCGAGGTGCCCTTGAGCAAGGCACTGAACCCCGGGGCAGGGCAGCTGCAGTGCCAGCCCTCACTCCTTCTCACCTCTATGCATGTGCATGTGCATGGTGTGGTGTGATGTGTATATGCATGACAAAAAAAATGTATAGGAGTGAATAGTGTAATTTCCATTCGGGGATAAATAAAGTATGTTTCTTTCGTTACAGAGCCGACCCCATTAACAGGGAGTAAGACCTGATTCGTAGGGGGGGGGATCCTCCTGCTGGCGGCTGGCTGGGAGAAGGAGGAGAGGAGGAGATAGATGGGACAGAGAGGCAAGCTTAACAATATGTATCAACTTTTAAGTTACAGCAAAGATGAACAGTTGCTGAGAACAGACAATAAGAGGAGAGGCTAAGGGTTACCTGGTCCTACTCCAACAGTGGCTGTAGACATGAAATGACCACAATTATGCCCTATCACACTGGCTTAGACTATAGGCTTAGCTAAATACAAAGGGTTTTAGTAAAGGTGGAGGTGGTGTCTGCCTCCCACAACTGGAAGCTGGTTCCAAGGGGTGTCTAAGGCTCTCTACCTTACCTTTCCTCTACCTACGTTATAGATACAAACATGCATTATTTGTGTTTCTCTCAGCATGCACAGAGCGTTTTGTTTGAAAGCTGATGTTCACAGGAACAAAAGACACCTGCACAAATTGTAGCTGTGAAACAACAACACATTTCTGACCCGGCTTAGTTGATGTGTTATAAACACACCAGGCTTTCCATTTAACTTGGATCAGCTAAAGAAAAGAAAGGCAGTGATAGGGTGTTTTGTAGGTGACAGTTAAATTCAAGGCTCTCTCTGTGAGATATTACACAATTACAATTGCACACATATTGCAGTCCATGTCTGTTGTATTTTTGAATTAC
>JAVQJX010164292.1:0-14490 GCA_036025115.1 Ambassis agassizii
GCAAAAGTTAGAGAGTAAAATGACAATTGTAGGACGTTTATGCTGTTCTTCTTTGGTGATTGTACTACCTGCTAGGTTAGTGGTTAATATCCTGACAACAGGATGCACAAATGCACCACTCACAGACATAAAACCAACATTAATGCAACATCAAACAACAAGCAAGGTATTACAAAACGTAGACTTACTCAATCATACAAGTAAGTAATCCACCAGCTGATATTTGGTTGTCATTCTCCAGGAGTGGAGAAACACAGTTGCCATGTCAGCACCCTAATGAGATGCACACAATTTCAGAGAGAATTTAAGCTACCTCTGCTATCACAGTTTAGCTGGTTGCAGATTGCAAGTTTGCATGTGCTACTATCAGGATACAAAACTTATTCTAAATCCCAATTAATGCGCTCATAGTACAGTGTAGTAATAAGTATAATAGACCAGAGTCTCTAAACTGTCAGTCACCAGTTTGAAATGAGCTCACATCTGATGAGAGACACTAATCTAATCAAATCATCAGATACAGACACTGCAAGTAATTTGCCCAAAACTTGCTTGTGTTTAGGCACAGGCAATCCACAACAACTGATTCATAAAGTATTCACTGTGGTCATGCTAACAAAACAGCATTCTGCCTCTGAGGCATCTCAGTGAATAATCACTTTAACCCTCGTCTGTTCCCAAACATTTCTGACCATCATTGTAGAGAGTCAGCTCACTGGAATAATGAGCTCACTGATCTAATAATAAATGCTGAATGTCATGAATATGCTGTAGCAAATGAAAAGAACCAGTTGATGGCCACTTGTGACTGGGAAATTCAAATTAAATGACAGCTGCTTCCAGCCTTGTGTTGCTGCAGGAAGCAAGAAGTTAAGGAGGTAAATTGCTAAGACCACACAGTCTGTGCTTTTCTATTGTGAGTGTATAATATGTGAGACCAGGTGAAGAAACAGAACAAAGCTGCTCTGTTAGCATTGAGCCATGCCTGCTCCATTATTAAAGAAAGAAGTGTCAGACATGAATGGAACTTGTTCAGAGTGCTGTCAGAAACAAAAGCACTTTTGACACACTTCTGACAGGAGGGATTAATGTTTGTGTTGACCCGATGCAAAAAAAGAAACCAGACCACCAATGTACTGCTCTTGTTAATGGAAGTGATAGAATTCTCACCTTTTAAATACCCTTTGTAAACTGCTCATTTCTCTTCTGTGATAATTCTGTGCTTATTGTTGGAGTAGTCTATAATCAAGAGTTGGAACAAAAGATTTAATTTTAACAACAACAAAAATTCTGAAGGAAAGTAGAGAAAAACTACAAATCCAGATGCCAATAACAAGTCTGACTTAACTCAACAACTTGACAAAATGACACCAAAATCAAACACCTCCCCACCACACACCCCCAAAATCACACTTTGAGTAGTACCTTAAAAATTTCAGAAAATGACAAATAGAAATGACAAAAAAATCTACGAGAAAAACATCAGATTTTTCGAAAAAATAGTCCACATCTGCAATTAAAGCCACCCGCCTCCCTCCTACATGTTCACATAGGAATAAAAGCCCTGTGTGTACAGAAAGAGACTCAGACTGTCTCAGCCTGCTACCAGATTTACTCAGTTTTGGCAATGTAGCTTTTCAGAGAATTTTTATCCAACACAGACAGCCTGTGGTTGCATCCATTTATTGATCCCAGTGGAAAAACACATTACATGGTGTTGCAAGCACCTTAGTGCAAACACTGAAACATATGAGCCACACATGGAGACAAATACTGCTGAGATGCTGATTTGTGTGGGAATTTGTCTCCTACTGTTTAACAGGCTGGATTTCCCCAAATACTGACAAAAACACTTTTTTCCAATCATGTTTAGCCCACATTACACAGGGTGAGTGATAAGTAAAGGCACTCAGACAACAAAGGCCATCTCCTTGACTCATCCCTCACTGGGATGGAGACTGTGGCTGTTTCTAAATTTTTATCTTGGAGTCTGAGATTCAGGCCCCCTGACACTGTGAGCTGTTTTGTTACAACTGCTTAAAGGGAAACATAAAGATCACCCTAAAAACCAACATATTATAAAATAGATTTAATATTATTAAGGGAAAACTGCTCTGGCTGCCATCGGGACAAGTCTCTACCCCCCCTAACCACATAGCCATGCATATATATTCCAATTTCAAAGGAATATGGACTTTATGTTTTCTTAGTGAGGACGGGCAGAAATTTTTACTTTCAGGATCAGTGTCCTGCTTTTAGAAAGTTGGTTGTACTGCATTAGTAAGCAGTAAATTTAGCCTAGATACAAGTCTTTACTCCAGAGGAAGCACAGGTACAAGGGAGTCCTTCATACTCGTTGGGAAATGCAAACATATACCTGGAGATGCCACGCGGGGTTTCCAATGTGGGAAGTTACCTTATGTAGCTTTAATGTTCAGCATAAAAGCAGACTGTTCTCAGTTTGGTCAAAGGCAGAAAATGTCAGGAAGCATGCCTCATGTAAAAAACAGACATATTTTACGTAAAAATGTTGCACTTCATGTTTTTATTTGGCACCAGTAATCCTCTGCTTTTGGAGGGATATTTTCCACAATAAAGCCAACATGCTCTAATAGCCCTACAACAGGACATCACCAGCACAACTGATTATCCCATAAAATGGGAACAGCTTTTACAGCCATTTAAATTTCAACAGCTTGTAAGATGAACCAGATGGTTTGTGGGAATCAGAATTATGTAGTACCAGCTCTCATGGAGAAAGCCAAGTACATTTCCACATGTATTTTAATTCATATTTGAGTATCTCCCCATTTGAGCATTCATTCTCCAACTAAACACAGGAGTCTGTTTACAATGCTGCATGCCACGTTTATCAGTTCATTCTGAGTAGGTGCTCTACATTTACTGTCAGTGGCTCGCTTATATAAACAAAGTCCAGAAAGAAAATCCTGCCTGCACTGTATCTGCCGTTACCAACGACATCACCAACAATCACAAATAGGATTTCATAACAATCCATGACACATTATGTTAACCTCTGTGTCCCTAGTTAACCCCTGTGCAGAGCTCTATTCACAAGTATTATCCTGTGAGGCATCAGGCATGAGCTATTAGTTCCCATGGGTGGAAAAAATAAATAAAGAAAAGAAAATGTAATTAGCTCATGGAGTAAATGGAAACCAATCCTAAACATTAAATGTTTTCAGGGAAATTCCGCAGGAGCTAAACCTTAGACGATCCCACAGGGAGGCGATAAGCTGGATGGAGAGCTAATGCTAGGCTGCTTAGTTTGTAGACTAACGTTTGACTAGTATTGTCAAGCTTTAGATTTTAAATGTTACCTTATCAGGAGCTTTATGTGCTCAATGACTTTTGAAAATCCAAATCTCTGCACTTCTCACTTGCCACACATAGGCAGACACTGGCTTGCAATTAACTGGAAACACCATTTTGCAGTTGTGGCCCAAGAGGACACACCTCTTTGTACTGAACAGCTCCAAAACGTATTGATCCAAGACATGACTCGCTGTACCCACCGCAGCACAAAATGAGGTAGTGCACACTGTCTCACCCTTATTGATGCCAGCTGCAGTGTTGAAACTACTGAGCAGAACTCCCAGATGTGAGAAGACAGAGTTTAAATGATGTGATGTTTTTGAGTGGTCTGATTGGGATTTCTGAAGATTGGAACTGACTGTCCAGGGCAGATCAGTCCTTCAGAGATTACACCAAGAAAACGGCAGAAATGTTTGTTGTTAAGAGTAGACGTGGCTTAAAATAAGCCATATTTTCTCCCTCCCCAGATCCATCAGCTTGGTAGGCTATCATTTCATCCAAATTGAATGACATGTTTTTGGCAATTAAACAGTATGTAAGGCCAAGAAGTTTGTTCTTATGATATTTATTGTGTGTGGATATTTCAAAGGGCATAGTTACCAATGAATATAACTGCTTCTGTTACTATAGTGTCAGCCTCGCCTAATATAGGCTGGTGTACATAGCACAACCAAACATATTTTCAATTCAATATTTATTTGTAGGGTAGTGTATACAGTTGTATAAATGTACTGTTTAAACTGTTTAAAAGGCATACACTTGAACATGCTTAAATTTTGTTTTGATCAGTGTAAGAGACATGAGATAGAGGAGGCAAAGAGATTTTGAGATCAGAGAGAGACAATGAAAGGACTTTCTGGTGAAGATGAGCAACAGAGAGCTTTGGAAAGAGATGAGATCCAACCTGAGAGACATGTGAAAGACATACCCCAAGCTGAATCATCCAGACTCAAGAGTGCAGATTTTGTTTTCATTGCATGGAAGCCTTTAAAACATAGTACAAATAGTTCACTTGCAAAATACATGGATGATGCTTTTGTAACTACAGTTTTTAAAAATTGGAAAGAAGCCGTACCAATCACCAACTGACAAAGCACACAAAGTAGCTGTCACAACAAACATAACAACATAGAGATATGCAAACACAGCTATCCACAGAACAGCGGCAAAGAGAGGCAAGAGCATGCTAATATAAAATAATTAAATCTTGCCCATGTCTTGCCTATGAGGGCAATTACCATATCTGCAGACCATAAAAAGGAAGTGCACCTCATTCAGACCAACATCCACTGAGGAATACTTCAGAAATGAGTTCTTCAAACTGGGATGGAAATAAATCAACAATCATCTGAGGTACAGCTGGCAATGCTCAAAATGCAACGCACTTAGTGAAGCAGCAGATACCCTCGGAGCTATGACGGAGGGGTCTTGGTCAGGCTTAAAAAAAAACAGGGATTTAGCCAGAGACAAAGATGAAAATAGTAAGGACTGAGGTCCAGCCTTACAATACAGGACCCTCAAGCTCCCAGGTCTCTGGTGGAAGACCCAAGCTTGAAGGAAGGAGAGACCAAAAGAGGGTGAGTGTGTGGTTATTAAAAAATAATAATAATGATGATGAAAATTTCAGCTGTTAATTAAGACTAATAAAATGTGGAATAAGCTCCACCCCAACCTACCAAAACTAGCAATAAATAGCAATTTGCCAAAGAAGAAAAGCATAAATTCACATCTTAAACCGAGACATGATCTCACTACATTTTTGGAAAGCATTGGCAATCAGTTAATACCAGCAGTAATCACATACACACTTCACTCCTGCTTTAAAGGGATTAAAGAATTAGAAAGAATTACTTTCCTTCTTTTGTGGATGATTACCAGATTTTGTTTTCTATGACTCTTTTCTCTCAGCAGAATGGGCCAAAACTTCATTTTAGATGAGTAAAATATCAAATGAGTGCAGAAATCTTGCTTAATCCACCTTTTTCAGAGAAGGGTCTGTCTATAGCTGGCTGACACTACACTACACACAGACACACAATGAGAGCCTTATATGTGACAGGTAAAGTGAGGTCTGTACTGGGGGGGTTGGGTAAAAAAAAAAAGGGGGGGGGGTGGAGTAGTAAGCAGAGAGCGCATTCTTGTGTTTCATCCAACATTCATCCTGAGGAGCAGGGTTTCTCAGCCTCGTCTCTGCCGGTGGTCTTACAGACTACTGTCCACTACTTAATATATGAAAATATATACAGTGGAACACTCTTATTCAAACACACTTATTTCAGTGTTAAGCTGTCCTTTGATCAACAGTCTTTAAGTAAAACTTATGCCAAGAAAACGATGTGAAGTTTAATTAAATGATACATGAACTAATAAAATAGTAAACACTAGGTCTACTTTATTCACACCATGGCCAAAGAGAGTCGTTATTTATGTGCACCAAATGTATGTTGTTCTGCTGCAGACTGGCCAATGTTGAAGTAGTAGTCATAGTGCTGTAGGTTTCACACAGGTTAAAGGTCATAGTGTGACCATGGAGGGGTGAAGGGTTATATAATGATTTAATGAAAACAGTGTCATTGTAGCATCCACATGGAGAAAGGGGGAAAAGTGTAGGATGTGCTTTTGCCACCATGTCACCCAAAGAAGTTGTTTTGGTCAGAGTTTGGACCAAAGCTCTGAAGTGTGCCCATATAAGTCAAGAGAGTGGACAGCAGGCCGGGTCACTGATAAGGGTCTTTTTTCTCCATACAAGCTGGCAGGTCCAAGGCTGAAGGGAGCCAAAGGCCAAATTGTTTAGTCAGTTAGGTTAGTGTTGCCAAGTATTCCTCCACTCTGTTTTACCCGAAACACACTTGTACAGACATACACACATACTGTAGAGTAGCTCTCTGCTCTCTCTGTATTCTTATCCTCCATCTCAATATGGCACACCAACTTGGCAGCATCACCAGGAGAACAGTCTCACCTTTGTTGAGTGAAATATTTGTCATATTTCTTTCTTAATTTTTCACTTAAAACCCTCAAGGCCACTTTTCAGGAAAATATTAGCTACACTCAGACATTTTACATTGGACAAAAAGAAGTCACTCAAACCCAATTTTGTCCTCAGTCAGAAAGGGACATGGGTGTTTTCTAGCATGAGTTGAATTTCCAGCAGTGTGTTCATGAAGGTATAAAGGTTAATGAACATGTCTGCTGTAAAGTTGGAAGTGGATACCCAGGAACTGCAGGGTAACAGCCAATTTCAGCAGTTCCAAATTCTCGAATGAACAAGCCAATATTAAGTTCCAAAAACATCATCATGCCAATTTTGACATTTGCTTTTTCAAGAAAACCAAATACATGAAAATCTCTCCATAGCTGGAAGGAAATTTGACACAGCTTAGAAAGAAAACGGGCACAGAAACTCATCCCAATATTATAAACGACAAGAGGACCAAATACAACAGAACCTGGTCCGGGTTTCTTCCCTTCACTGGGTTCACTGCAGGGTTACTTCTAGTGAGTGGAATGACTAAAAGTCCTAGCAGATAAAAGTTTTCCTTAGTAGTGTTTTAAACTTTTTTCCTGTCCTTTCCTTTAAATTAATTAAAGCAACTGCAGTCTGATGTCCGCAGGGTTCAGCTGTCAAGAGGCTCCGTGTACACGGCATGTTGTTTCTGCTTACCCCAAGCTGTGTTTAACCAGCTGTAGTAACTGCTCTCTGACCAAAATGTCAGAAGACTGATGGTCTATTTTTGGCAGCTTGCCACCACAATGTCCAGACTTCAGTGAAGACACTGCAAGGTCTCTTCATTGTGAAAAAGTACTTAAAGAGAAAGAGCAATGAATTAGAGATTCTGTGATAGAAAAGAATGGGATAAATGAGAAACTGTGTGCAAGAGACAGAAGAAGAATGAGGGAAGGAAACAGAGACAATCAATCATCACTTAAGCTGAAGAGGAGAGGGTATGTAAGCTGAACAATTTACCAGAAGGGAAAAAATAGGACAAACAAAGAGAAACTATAAACTCAGCAAAAGGTGGAACTGAGGGACCAACATCTGCAGCCAAAGAGGGCCCTGTGACCTTTTCATCTTCACCTATATCAGCTCCTCAAGCCATGAAGAAATCCTTTTAGAATCTCCTCTTTTCCAGGGATGTATGCCAAGTCTTTGCAGTCAGGCAAAAGTTTGGCATGTTTGTATTCATCACATAAGAGATACTCGTGTAGCTTATCCAAAGTGTTCCTAAAGAGGGAGGGCCAGGGAGGAGGAGGTCTGAGTGATACCATCTGCTTTGGCTCCGCTGTGTGAGCTGTTTGCTGCAGTTTGAAGAACGGGATGTCGGCCAATACAGTTCCAGTTCAGTCCATTCACTGACTGACTGTGTCCAGCAGTGCCAGCTGACTGACTGTTTAAACAGGGACCTGACCAGCCTGACTGACCCAGATGACCTGAGCACTTTTATTCACAACATATAACACTATTTTCTGTAGTGTAGTGCCCAAAAATATCCTGTTAGTAAAATGTTGACAATCTTTGGAAAAGCTGATAATTAATGGATTTAATAAAATTGGGATTATGTTGAAAATGCTTGTTGAGGTCAAGTATGCTAACACACAATATATCCAATTCCACTCCATTGATGACTGAAACTCTGGATTTTAAATTGTGTTCACAACTATGATGTACGCTGTCTGTGTATGCTCTCATTCATCCAGGTCATGTTATGTCCAGGAGTTTAAATCAACTCTTGGACATATGGAGAAAAAGCAAACTGGTTTAAAGATGATATCTCAACAAGAAGCACAAGAAGTTATTAGTGGGTTTATAATTAGTGGGAAGTTTTACTCACTTAGGACCTTCCACACAGTCTCTACATGCATTACTTTCTAAATTGGGTCAAACCACAGATCAAGTTCACCCTGTAGAGAACAAGGACCCTAATCCTTGACCCCCGGAGTTCTACAGCAAGGAAGAACACTCATCAGCTGTTAGCATCATTTGTCAGGTCAAGCTCATTGGCCTGTTATTTTAACTTCCTCCTGCTTAGAGGTGAGCAGACTTTATGTGAAAATATTCTACAGGTTTTAGCCAGTGCAGCGTGTTGAATGTGTCCTACATACAAGAACAAGAGAGGATAAAGGATGCCAAGGGCAGACTGAGAGTGAGTAAATGCAAACGACGTGACTGCAGTAAACAGCACAATCTGTCAGCTCTTTTTCATCTTGTAAAACTTTTAATCAGGCATCACTGGAATGACTAACAGTTTATACTGCTTATACAACACATTTATCGTTGGGAATCAGTGTGAAGAATCTGCATTTAGGTGTAAAACAAGCTCATAAAAATTACACAGACTATAGTGTCCCAGCTCTATAACCATTATCCCAACAGTGCAGTTACTCATCATGTGCAAGAGTAACGCTCCAGCACATTAAGTACCTCAAAGCCTGTGATGTCCCTGCTCCAGCTGCTGCTCTGTTTTTACAGTCAACACAAGTGCCTTCCAGCATGTTTTTATTTGCCATATTCTCGACATGTCTACATCAATTCACAGAGACCGCCTTTGTGTGTCTCCATGTTTTATCAATGAAAAATCAGACAAAGTTTGAGGCTATGGCCGAGGTTGTTAGCCAACAGATGGAAGAAAATCTGAGTGGTGAATCTTTATTTTTACCGCTTTGACACTTTTAGAGCAGAAATGAAAATGCTCACATTAAAAGTTTGCAGTTACTCCTTAAACAAGGGGAACATATTGGCTCAATAATGGTCCTATGTGGAAACTTTTGGTGATACTTTTACAACTGTAAAACCTGCTGCATGTGCAAATATTGCCATGTCATGAAACTGGAAATAAACTGTTATTCTTTAGTCATGGCCAGGTACACATGATTCCAATAATTCAGACCTTATGCAGGGTGACTGATAAGTTTGTGGCCACTCAGTTTTTGTACAAGTCTCCACATCAGGAAGGTCCATGAGGACAGGGTGACCTCACATAACAGGGTGCATCTCTTCCACCCAAAGACCAAAGAACACACCAGACAGTAGAAACAGACAGAATCTCCTTAATCAGTGAGGGCTGAATCCAGATGATGGACAAAACAAAGTTGTGTCTGCACAATGTTGTAGGTAAGTGTGTGTCCTTAGAGGTTGAATTACTCTCAACACACATACACCGCTCTCTTTTCCCTCTTGAATAATGAACAGTTTGATTTACACAGCCATTGTTGTGAAGTAACTCAATCCAGAAAAAAAACTTTTAGCAGGTCTAAAGCCATGTGTGTCTGGGTGTGTTTTTGCATGGGTGTAAAGCTTTCCAGATTTAGGAGGCCGCTCTCTCTCCTTTGCTAACAGTCGCCATTTAACAGAGGAGGTTGCACGTAGCTGTTAGCTTCCATAAAAATCCTCAAGTACCTGCTGGCTCTCGGACAGACTCTTTGATCCACAACATCTGACCTGCAGCTGATTTCCTCTTGCAGGAGGGAAACCTTGTTCTTTTCACACAACATTATTTTAAAGTTTTGTGATGTGTTTCATTGTGAAATGAAAATTACATTGCCTTGTGTTTTAGATTTGTTGACTTTGCTTTGTTTATCCCCCCCCCCCCGCCCCCCCTTCCAATGCTAAGTCTCATTAGCCCATCTTGAAACACTTTACTACATAGACTGTACATAAATATGACTTCTCAAAGTAAATTGGTATCAGCCCTTCAGCCTTGTACTGACAAAGCACACAAATTGGTAACAAATGCTGAAAAACCAAAACACCTGCTGGGATGAGCAGCCACCACATACTGCATGTATGAAATAATGACTATCTGATTCTATGGTTCCTATTATGAGATGCAAACATGTTCTGAGTTTTCCATCTGTTTTTCTGCCAGTGTGTAGTGTGACCTGAAGAGGAAACCATGAAACTGATGATGTATACTGCACTAACTCCAGGACAGCTTTGAAAATTCACAGCAGGAAGGCTAACATCACTACGACAAGTTCCACACAGTTTCAGGACCCTTCATACTAGACATCTGGATTCAATCTTGAGTGTGAAAGGGTGCAGTAGTCATAGGTGTTTATTGTTTCTAGTCAGTAGTGATGTAAGCAGGTTGTCCTTTTTTTTGCACTTCCACAAGCAATTTCTGCAACTCTTCGCTACTTAAGTAATTGGTTGGTAATACCAGTCAGCCAAGTAAACATCAGTGGTGTTTAATAACATTTACATTTATTACTCGTGGAAGTATAGATTGGGGGATTTGAAAGTACTCACACAAAATTTCTGCTTGTCAAATGTTACAGTGGATATGACTGGGAAACGACATCAAACTTCCAGGTTTGGCCAAGGATGCAGCACGATCGCTGCTTGGTTTGCCTTCCCATTGTCAGTGCTTCCCCACATTTGGTTTGGTATTTCAGGTTTCTCTGGCACAGACACATTCTATTTTATCATAAGTTCCAACAGTTAAATCCGTGTGTATGCGTCTTTTTGTTTCTTGTTCATTTGTCACGTGTGGAGGACATGTATCATGTACAAACCAACAGGATCTGGATGTTTTCTTTAATGACAAGAATTCCAAAATAGGTCTAAATGAAAGGAAACACAGGTAACCAGACTGTTTTCAAAAGTCATTAGTAGAAAGTGCAGATATTTAGGTGAAAATTTAACAAATAGAAGTAAAAAGTAGGTAGAAAAATAAATAGTAGAATAATGTAGAAATACCCCCAAAAATTCTACTACTACAAAGTATTTGTATGTTGTTACTTGACACCACTGCTACCAAATTTTGGTACCTGAGAGTGCACCTGGATGAGTGATATTAGATTGTTAGATTTCTCTTTCTAAACTCCACATGTTGCATCATGGTATCTACCTGTACAAGCAGGTATATGTGTGCATATATACGCTTATGTGACCAGTACACAAACTTTGTCTCCATTCAAGGAGAGTTCATGGGTTCATTCAGCAAATGCTGTGAGTGTCTTTCCTCATCCTCATTAGCAGCAATAGGAGTCACAAAGGTAAGGTAATGACTGTAGAAAAGGGGGTGACCTGGCACTGTTAAAACATGACAGGATGCCCTTTGAAAGCATACACTGGGCCAGTGTTATGCCATCTGTGTGACAGCACAAAAAAAGGGAAGTATCCCAAAATAATACTACCAATGTACAATGAATAGGTTTTTCCTCTATAACTCTCTTCAAGTATCCGGCCTGTTTAAACCACAGATCATTTGTTATTCCTATGTTCAAATTCACAAGCATGAAGTCTAAATGATAGACTGAAATGTCTACTCTCTTTCTGGTTGTACTTCCTCAAAGTGACTGACAAAGGTTGACTGTTAACTACCCTGACCTCTGGGAATGATTCCTCTCGACTCCGGTGTTGAGTTCATCTGAAACATATCAGCTTACAAGTTGTGCTCAGTGAAGCTGCAAGAATGGAATGGGGAAAAAAAGATAAAAAGAAAGAAACAGAATCAAGTTTTTTTTTCTGCCACAAGTGTTTACAGTCAGGTTATATTCTCAACAATGCATCAAAAGCAGTGCATTTCTCAGTTGGTGTGAGTTGCTGAGAGGAAATTGGAGCAGAGTTCATGTTTCGTATCTGCTGCCAGAGGGAGAGTTATCAAATCCGGGGTAAATGGGCAGAAATCTCCTCAGGCAAACCACTACATCACAATAGTCTTCCCTTTGGCCACGTTTGACAGGTTTGACCAAGCTGTTAGTGTGTATAATATTTATACATATAATATTTTTTACATATATAGCTCCATCATATGTATTTCTTTGTGTGTTTTCCATGATGAGGTGGTTTGATCATGACGCACAAAATGATTGTTACAAGTTAAGCTTTAAACTAGCATCTTCCTCAGCGCATCACCTCTTCCACCTGTCTGTCTCACTCTTGTGCTTCCCATTGGAGCACTCCCTGGAGGCCGTCAGCTCAAAAAAAACCCTATAGATTAGCGCATCATAAAAAAAAAGCCGCAGGGTTTAAAACATGGAGGAAAAATCAGCGGCTTATACTCCAGAAAATATGGTAATTCTTTCATTAAATGAATGAAATGGACATTTCCGTTCCTCTGGAAGACGTGCTAAAGAATTGACCCTGTGGTTTCTGCAAAATGGCTATGCATTCACAGAAAATAGATGGTTTGCTATAAACCAGCAGGGACATGCTCCTCCTGCTCAAGGTTTCTTACTGTTTAAGGTGAATATTTCCTTGCCATTGTTTGAGTTCAAGGACTTGCTCTGCTATTTGATCATTAAAGATGCTACACAAATAAAACTGAATTGAAATCGAATAAAAAGTGTTGCAAGGAAACCTGACCATTCATCTTATCAGGGCAAAAAAGCTCATCTGAATGTACGGCAGAGGAAATTTTTTTCATTTTAAAGTAACAGCACAATGGTGGTCTGACAAAGCCTCTTTATGTCTCATTAAAATAATTGTTAATCTATTGATCCCAATCAAGCCAACATTGTACTTCAGTTTGTTGTTTTTCAGTGAATTACACATAATAAGGAGAGATTGCAAAGTAAGTGTAATGATAACAGTCAGGCGATGAATGTTGAACTTGCTCTGGTGTTTAAAAGCTTTTTGGGGGAAATGGATCTGTTTTTCTTTCTTTTCTGGTCAAAGGAAGCTGCTGAAAGCTTGAGGGGTCAGAGCCCCAGACCGGGATGCGAGTGGCGTTCCCTGTGCCTGTGACTGATGACAGCATTTTTCAACCAAGACCTAAAGAAGGAGGAGATGAGGGGGTATAATAACAAAAGGGTAATTTCCATGCAAGTAAAAATCCAAGAAGGAAAGCACATTTATATGAAGAGTTGTTGCTCAAATCAGCCAAATATGTGCAAAACACAAAGAGGCTGCAATCAACAAGTATTTGAGAGAACAATCACCATGTGATGAAATCTGTGCGATTTTTAATATGAAGCAACACAACAGTATTATATGTGAGAGTAATCCACAAAGCTTCAAGGTTAAACAAACTGATTTTTGAAGTCATCAGCACGGCTGATTACGGCTGCATTGTTTTGCTTGACAACTTTGGTACACAAATCTGGTTCTTATTTGAAACTGGACCACTCAGCTTTCTGCAGGCTGAACACCTCTAACAGTTTCTAACTAGATGTTATCGCTTTTTACTTTTTTCTTTGTTGTGAGACGGCATTGAAAAATAATCACACTTTAGATTTTGGTCATTTTGGACACAGCGGTGATGAAATCTAACTTTGGCAAGGATGACAGCAGAAAGAAATGGAGACCACCCAGACACTTCCCTCTCAGTGTTTTGGAGGCTTATTTAAAAGCCCCTTTGGGAAATTCTTAAACTGTTTTGACCGTTTCGTTTCTTAATTGCAGACAACTGACAGAAATGGCAGACGTCATGAATTTGTGATGATGGATACAAAATATTTCAACCCAAGACATGCAACAAGTTGCCACAACATGTGAGGAAATTAGTCACTAGATGTGTAATATAATTTCTGAGACCACCAGAAAAACTCACTGTTATATTGACCAAATAGAGTTTTTTTTTTCACTGCAGGAACTACAGGACAGTTTTATGGGCTGCACCCTTCCACCTCCCCTTGTAGAGGTTAAGGGCTGTTTTGAGGGAAGGGGAAAAGGCTTCTGCTGCATGGTAAGACGCCTAGTGAGTCTAGTGAGTCTTACATTGTGTCATTATTGTTAAAGAATGAATTGACACATCAACTTGGATGTTACAGGCAATAAGACAGAGTGAGCGGAGGCAGGGAAAGCAATGTTTGTTGTTTAATTGTTAGTGGTGGTGAAACAATAAGGTAAACTGAAACCAAAGCATTCATTAGATTTGTGTGTTGAGCATTTCAGTTGACAGTGTGCTCACGCAAACAACCCAGCTGCAGACCAGCTGAGTGCGCACACACCAGCACAAATCCCACCTCCCACTGGGAAACAATCACCACAGGGCCACACAACTTTTCATTCCTCTCACAACTGCACTACCTCTTATTGATTTCTCTGTAATTACAAGCACCACTTAGCACTACAGGTATAAGACAAGGCATTTCTGTGGTGAAGAGTTTAAACTTATTGCAGCCATGAAGGTTCAGGGTTGTGGCAATAAAGCAGCTGAACTGTGAGCTGGTGTAAAACTGATCTAAGACTGTTTAGCTTGCAAGTAG
>JAVQJX010164302.1:0-12222 GCA_036025115.1 Ambassis agassizii
TTTGTGTAACAACATGCACAAATCTGCTAAAATCAACAACATTTTATGACCAAAAAATGTATTCTATACTACCTAGTTCAAAGTCCAGTTTTGTTTGTGTTGTTACTGGCTCTGTGTCTCCATATCTGAGGGAGTTCTACAAATCACAGTGTGTATTTGTGTGTCTCAGTAGAACTATGGATTAGCTGTTACACATTGTCAAGGGGCATGTTAGCGTGGTCGGACAAGGCATCAAAGGAGGCAGGAAGTCTCAGTGAGCTGTGCCAGAAAACATCAGCTGTATAAGCAGAAAGGTTTGAACTCCTGAGGTCAAAAACCTCCATTACATGGTGGACTAGCTGAGGGATTCCTAATGAGAGAGTTACTGTATGTTAAGAGTAAAACATAAATACTTCTGACATCTCACATAATCAATGTCTGTTTTCATATGAACAATGAATTATGAGAGTCAATGGCTCCAATCATGGCTGTAACAGGACATGGTCAAAGGTCAGCAGAAGTCAGTGTAGCAAAATCAACTTTGATACTAAAAATATGGACGGTGTCAGTTTTAATTTCTAATTTTGCTGTGAAAATACAGAAGTTGATACTGACCTCCGTTTGTCCGCTGTCAGGGGAGAGATTCTTGCTGAAGATGATAGCTGGGGCAGCCGTCACCCGGACAGAGAAGTCAGTTAATATTGGTGTCAGGATGGCTCGGCGCTCCTGGTGCCTCCTGATGCTGTGCACAGATACAGATACTTAATCAGGCAGGTCTACAGTAACGTTAGCATCGCTTTGCAACAGTAGAGCTACCATAAGGGACCACTTATTCCCTAAAATCCCCCACCCTTTACTTACTAATAACTCGCTATATTTACCAGTTTTACAATCTCTGCATAGACTGTCCCTCTGCCTAGGGGTGACAAGTCAACACAACGCAGTCAAAACCACAAAATATTCACAACTGGGCTATTGTTGTGCCCTTAGCTGACAGGCAGACAGACATTTCAAGCTTTTTCTGGCTTTTCAAATTCAAACCAGCAAAATAAGAAGCTAAAGTTGAAAAAAAAAAAAAAGACACTTCAGAACTGATTTTCTCTTGCAGGCCTGATTTGTGAAAGTTTCCATAATGGAGGTTTTTCTTTTTCAAGTCTAACACGTTTTAGCTTGAAGCTTGAATCTGGTTACAGAGGCAGAGTGAGACGTTATTTGACAAGCCTCAATTGGGAACACCCCTTAATTGTATACACAAGATCAAGTTGAAACCTTCTCATATCAACTCTCTCCATTTCACTAATGGTCATTCCCACAATCAAGTCATATTTGTGGGAACATTTGTTAGCACTAAAACAAATATACAAGTGGGCTTTATAAGGTGGTGTTAATTGCCACATCTACTGCTATTACAACAATCAAGCGGTACAGCTTCCAATATTTATAGTTGGCTAGGATTATAAAAGACCCAGCTTCTAGGTGGCCTCAAATACAGTACTTAACCAGAACCAATATCATATTCACTTCTGCTACACAAATGTGCATTACCAGTGCCCTTAAGGGATTATTTTCTGACACATTTCTTTGCGTATGGAGGCCTAATACAGAGGTGAAATGATCTGTGAGGCCAATTGGTGTTGGCTAATCTCCCCTCACACAGGGATTGAAACAATGAGCGTCTCGTTGCAAGGGACAGGTGCTATCATTCACCAGCAAGGGTAGGAGGCGGGAGGCTCGGTTTACCAGTAATATAGGCTGGAGAGGCCTGGCTGCCTGTGTGCGTATATATATATATATATATATATATATATATATATATATATATATATATATATATGTGTGTGTGTGTGTGTGTGTGTGTGCGTGCACCTTGAATGGAGGATGGCATGAAAAAGCGTTAAAGTTGTTGGCTGTTTTTTCATTGTTTTGTAGTATGATCAGTAAATGGGAATATCATTGGAAAGGACAAATACAGAGGGGTGGGGTGGGTGATGGAGGGAGTTCACAGCAACCTGACATGGGGTCTTTCCTAGCCAGCAACTACAAACTGTGACGAGGACAGATCCTGTCAGTGGATCCCTGGTGCTGGAATTTCCTCACAAAACCTCAGGAAGCTAACTGAGGCCACTGTAGACCCACAACTACTGGAACTGAACCCAAAAAGCAGCAGAGTGAACATGCCATGAATGTGAACCTGGAGAGAGAGAAGGGGGGGTTCAATGTAAGGAATAAGGGAAAGGTGTGAACTTTGGAAGTGGTGTGTGTCAAAACTTGTTACAACCAAGGTGGCGTGTTTCTGCGAGTGATTGTAGCAGACAAGTAAAGCTGTGAACTTGACTCCCCTTTCCTCAGTGTGTTGGAACATTCTAAATCACATGTTCAGTTATGACTTGGTGGTGGTGGTGGCTCAGGCTGGGTTGCAGCACACCAAAGCCCATTTTCCAGCAGAGCCTCCAGAGCTTTTTTCAGGCCACACTGCAAGGAGAGAGAAAGGGGGAAGGAGGCGGCAACCACAGCCACCTTGAGTGATTTGTTTGGAGGCTGAAAGTGAGATTTAGGATGAGATTCAAAAACCTCAACAACAGCAAGTTTGACCTCAGTGTGGATACACACAGGGATACTTGTTTAATGATATAAAAAGCCTTTTGGGTGATATGAAACTAAGAGGAGGTGAGAGAAAACAGAGAGCTCAATGATGAGGAGATACTGCATGGAGTGAAAGCCTCCTGATTATTAACAAGTTGCTGACAAACTTGGTGACCTTTACACTATAATACCAAGCGTCAATTCTACTGAGTAACTGCTAAGCTACATGTTAGGTCATCCAATAACCAAGTTCTAAATACAAATCCAGACCTGCAGCTACAGTATGTCTAAAGAAAGTTGAATCCATTTAAAAGGCATTCAGCATCTTCTGGAGCCCAAAGTCTCACCTCATTGCCCTTTTTTAAACAATCTGGACCTGGCACTAGGCCCAAGCAGCCCTGTTTTCATCGACACAGAAACATATTGACTGAGAAGAAGAAAAATGTGAGTGCATTAGCTTCAGAAGCCCCTTGCTTACACAGTATCAACTTCTCTCTCTCAGTAGTAAAAGTGTAATACTCCAACACAGATCCAAATCTGAAACTTAAAAGGGTTATTTCACAACTGACCCAGGCAGCCGTGGTGGGAGAGAAGTGAGCTTTTGGGATAAGTGGTCAAAACTACTGGGGACACAATAAAAAAAAAAAGAAACCCGGGTGGTCTAGTGGTTAGAGACCATCCCATAGGTCTAATCCTTTGTCAAGAACCAAAGCACCACTTGCTCTCTTATTCTGAGTCATTCTGGCTGAGTGCATCATCCAAATAGCAGATTGGAGAAAAACATTTGTTTCTGTCTATCAAAATATAAAAGAACAGAAAGAGAAAAACTAACTTCTACATAACATGGAATATCACCTGAAGCTGCCTCCATGTTAAAAAGCCAGATGTCTATTATTTATGCTCATATAGTCATGATTGTCCTTCTGGTTTATACAGGTGAAGAAAGTGGTTTAAAGGTTGTGGTCAGTATTTGCTTGATCAAAAACTGGTTGAATAACTTTCTTTGAGTTTAACTTTTTGGACATTGTTTTCCTTTATGGGAAAGTGTACAGTAGCACGACCCCATAAAGGAAGAAGAAACTCTACGAACAGGCTCCCTAGTAAATAAATCTTGAGTGGCTGCCACAATAAAAGATCCTATTGCAGGCCTCAGAGCCAGAGGCTTAGCATTGGTATCACCAGCAAGGCAGCAAAGTCTCTGTTTTCCTGGCAGGGCCCCTAACATATATCATAGTGCAAGTGTGTGTGTAGGGTACAGAAAATATCTGCGTCCATAATGAGTATGTATGATAGTTCATGCATGCTTGACTGTTGAAGGTGTGTGTCTCTGAGCCGGTCTTCCTCCAAGCCCCCGTGACCTGAGAGCACTCAGTCTCAATCAGACCCCTGTTGATTTTGCACTCCATTCTTCCACAAGGCTTATTTTTAGTTGACAGGGAACAAATCTGGACTCTTTGCCTGTGATTCTGTGAGTTTTGGGCCTGTTCCCTCTCAAAACATGAGTGGAAAAAAAGGATGCAGGGCCAAACAGGCTGTTAGACTTGTGCTTGTTTTAGCTCCTGAGTCTATAAAAAAATGACAGGATTTAGTAATTATGACTGTGCAAAGAGAGGCTACATAATAGGGAGTTAATTCAATAAATACAAGCAGCTTCAGTATCAAGAGTGATGTATGACCACACACACAACACCTGACTGAAGGTGTAACAATAAGACACACTACCAGTTAGATTAAGCTCATAAAAAGGACATAAAAAACCCAAAGAAAAAAAATGATGATGAGCCTGATGCTAACGTGGCTAGCATGTTTCCTATATAACATAGTAACAAGTCGGCATAAATTATACAGCATCATCCCATCAGCATTACCAAACTGACCTGCTCGCCATGTTCCACTCCAGCGCCGGGTTCTGGGAGCTCCTCTCACTCTCTGCTGATGCGCCTCCTTTGATTCCCTCTTTCTCTGGCTTCAGTTGGTCCCAGTGTGCAGTTCCGATGTTGATGGACTGGAGGTCGATCTGATACTGTCGGTCCTCCACCTCTGAACCCGGATCACGCAGAATGCCAAGGTTCAATGCACGCCTGAAGGGAAAACATGCAGAGACAAGGCTGAGTCACTGTTCAGATAAAATCAACTTTGAGAATACAGAGAGAAGGTAAGGTCAGGGAAAAACAGAGTGTAATTGAAATTTAATTTACATATGCTAGAAGGTAGTCCAAGAAGCAGGTGCCTAAAACCGGATACATCAAATGTAAGAATGACTCTGTTTTATTTATTGTTATAGCACTGGGTAGTCAATTACAGTGAAGTACAGGAGTCCAGGAGTATGTCAGGTAGTCTGTTACACTGAACCAGCAAAGATATTCTGGCACCAGGCCATAACCACTACTGACTTCTTCCCTCTGCCTTCTCAGTGGCTTAGTAGCACATGTTTCTTGGGTGGATGATTTATGACTAAATCAAAGCGTCTTGTACAGCCAGACCTCAGATAAATAACCCCACAGGCCTCAGGTGAAATCATTTGCCTTTTATAAAATTCTGCCAGCTTATCATTGGCAGTAAGCATTGCTTCAGACCTGGCTGGACGGCAACTAGTAGTCTGGAGTCTGTGTCTATTGCAGCCTTTCACCTTCTATTTCTGTCTCCAGAAACACAGGACCTCTGCAGTATACACAAGCTGTAATATGGTAGAGGAGATGTAGAGATATGTCAGGAGCGGGCAGCGCTGTGTCTGTACAACAGCTACAGTACGATGAAGCGGGCAAACACTGACCCATGAGCGCCAAGAAAAAGTGATGTCATCTATTTTGCCTATGAGAGACAAGATCCTGACAAATTCATGAGGCAAAAGGAATAATCAAAATTCAACATCTGCATATGACATCAGGGCTTTCGCTTCGTTATGATATGTTTATTTGTGCTGGTGAATTCAAATGAGAGCTTAAATGGTATAAATAAGGGCTTAAAATGGCTACAGATGTAGCGGCAGCATGAGTAGTTTTTTTTTTTTGTTTCGGCAACGTCAATGGCAATTTTCATATAGCGTTTCCCGTCCTGAGCCACACTGGAAAGGTCTCTACCAGAGCGTGATGTTATGACAATAAGCACCAAGTACAAAAACAATGGCAATGGGAGATCAGAGGTGTATAACTGGATTTAGCTGGATTTGTTGACATACAAACAAGTGAAACAGATCCTTAATCAACATTTGGAACCACATTTATCAACAGAGTAGAATATAAATCAAACCAAGAGCTATCTAAGATTTGGGTGGGATGTGTCAGTCTAGATTCATTAGTGCTTTTGTAACAGTACCTCCATCACCCTCCCCAACCCTAAACTGTATTTTTCACATTAAACAAACCACAGTTACCTCATGTGCTTTCCAAATTATCTCTTAACTTCAGCTTATTTAGGAGACTCTCTTACTCATAATCAACATAACATGGGAGTCTGCAGCCAAGGCTCGGCATTGCTGAGCTGCAGGGTCATCTCCAATGACATAAATAAATATGATAAACATTTGTCTTGGTCATGCAGCCAGTGGAAACCAGTGTGATTTAATATCAAAAGACATATTTCAGCAAATCGCAGGAAACGAGAGAGCTTCATTTCTGACAAATGAGGAGGGGAGGAATTTTGGAAGTTCCCCTTGGGGTGCAATAATAATTGAAGCCAGATTTTCTTGTTGTACATGTGGGGGGAAAACACTGGCGGTTTGACATATTTGATTGGTCATGTGAAGACCACACCGCTTGGCCAAGAGGAATCAGAGAACGCCTTGGGAAAGCACGACATTCACTCTGCCCACCATATACACAGACCAACTAAAAACATACAGTGTGAGGCAGGTGGAACACACCCTTCTGCTGGGTCTCACATGCCATTATTATCAGACATCTGCCTACCACTCCTGTGTGGAAAATATGGAGGAAAATGAAAATAACAAGTCATAAATGACATGCTTTCGCAGATGAGGAAGGCAGGGAGGGAAAAGAGTGAGAGCGAACGGGATCTTTTTTTTTTTCTTCCTCAAACATAAGTACTTAGTTTTGCCCTTGTTCCTGAGCCAACCTTATTTTAATTGCAGGAAAAGACCACAGAAACATTACTTTTTACGACAAAATTCTGCTATTTATAAAAGCGGATCAAAAGTTCTGCAATAAGAATGTTCTGTTTCACAGCGTTCATGGCTATTATTTTAGAAAACATTTCTCCCTCTTCTGACACAATTTAAACCCAATTTAAGTCGAAAAAGCCACTGGGCCGACTTCGCATCAGAGCTGAAATATGAGGGCCCCGATCCAACGTTATTATGGCCCCAAGTCAAACCCTCCACCCAATTCAAGCCCTCCAGTGGGAAACGGCAGACAAAATAGTGAGGACATGGCAAGTGTTATGCATCCAGCATATGCAGAACTTGGAAAGAGCGCTTCACTGGTACTTCATCACTGAGGGAAAAAAATAATGATGTTCCAAATGCCTTTGAACAGAAGATATTCAGTCAAATTTACAAATGGACCATTAATTACATGTTACGTTCGTCTGTTTAGCATTGTTTGGGCCTATCCATGTGCTGGGCAGAGCATCAGTCATAATGTGTGTTATTACATAGACGTGTGGGAGGAGCGAGTGCGTAACGTGGAGCAGATTTGGGATTGTGTGCCAAACTGGCAAAAGGATTCTTCTGGGTATAACACAATACACACATCAGACAATGCTGAAAAATAGCAAAGAGGCTTCATACAAACACACTGATGTTGTATAGCACAGAGGTGAAAATTTAAAGATTCATTTGCACGGTGCATAAAGAAACACATTCAATGGATAAATGAAGAGCCTGATTATCATACTGAGGGTTTGAAGGCCAAGTGTGGTTCAAGGTTGTAAAACAAACCACAGTGGGATCTGGTTGAGGCTCAGGGCCCACTGGTAGTGTGTGTGTGTGTAGTGTGGGATCAGTGGGTTGTGTTGAAGCTGACGATCTAGGGTGCATTGTAGCTCATAGTTTTCAATGTTCTCTCACTCTCCTCAACCTCCAGCCACTTTCCACCCGATCCCTTTCCCCTCCCGGCCCCAGGCCAGTGGGACAGGAAGCACCGGGGTAATACCAAGCGCCGCTGGCTTCTGGATCTCGTCACTCTGAAACCCGCAACCTGAACCCGCAACCCCAGACCTGTTTTTCACTCCATTTCCCCAACAATCACATGCAATACATGTCTGCTTACATGTTCAACAGAGGCATGGGGTATATGTAAATGTGTGCAGCATGTGAATGTGTGTGTGTTGAGGGAGAAGGGTCCCCTCTGCTTCTTCTCTCCTGATAGAACATACACACTGAGTAGAAATTTCATTGAGGTTTCAGGTTTAATTCGGCCAAGTCAGGCTAAATTAGGTTTGTACACAGATGTTCTCTATTTCATGACCGTTGTGTGTACTTTATTTTGAAATGATCCCAACTACTGTGTATTTAAAAAAGAAAGTACACATAAACAGAAACAGTGCATATCTTGTTGTGTCATTTCATTTGGTTTAAACCATTTTAAAGCATCATGCAAAAAGCGTCTGTTTGTGAGACCAGCATGGATCCCTCATCCATAAATTTTCTAAAAGAAAGTCTTCAATTGAGGTTTTCGATATTCTCTGTGGCTCCAAATGATATTAGCCAAACAACATTAGCACCCAGCAGCTCCATTTCGTGGTATTTCAGTTGTGAAGAAGCCAAAGCTGCACAGTGGCTTCTCAATCAGCTTGCCATGACTCCCAGAGGCTCAAAGCAGAGTCCCACTGGGCCTGTGTGTGCCGAGGGGGAATTCATAAGCATTATGATTCATGAAACTTGCAATTACTTAGTAAGTTAAGCACCCCTGCCTACGGTGGTCCGCTCTGAATTGCCAGAAATTCGGCAACTTCTGAGCTATGGATTTATGACCCTAGTCAAGTCCAATTGCTGTTAATTTGCATCTACCAATTATAGTAATTAAGGCTCTGAATTAGAATGCTGAGCAGCCTGCGCAGTGAGAGGACGGGGGGGAGAAAATGATGCTGTGGAACAAGGCGAGTCAGCAGAATATAAGATCCAGTTAGTCAGGGACTTTAATGCCACTGCTACTAAAATGATTTTTTGATGACTGGAGCTTTTTTTTTTGAACAGAAGTCAAACACAGTTGCAAAAACAACAAAATATCCAAGACAACAGAGCTGCAACAATGCTCCAAATTTGTCACTCTTGGCAATCCAAAGGTACTTAACTCATGGGTGTTTGAAGCCAAGTACAACAATTCCAATCTATAGTTAATTATTTTTCCCTCACTGGCACAATATGCAATAAACAAAAATTGTTGCTTTTGATGTACTAACAAATTCCCATGACAAAGACTCAATAATCTACTCTTTTTTTAAGTCCAACAGCATTACTCATCTCCACTGCAGCTCCTAACAGAAGCCTGTTATTCATTAGTCTGATTGCACTTTAAAGACACTCATGCTCGACCAATTATATCATATTTACACAAGATCTTACGAGGAAACTATTACTTCTGTATACAATACAAGCAGAGCTTAGCTCGAGCTCATACCACCCTCATGACAGCAGTACATGATAGTAAGGAGTAAAAGGAAAAGCACTACAGAAGACGCCCTCTGTTTACAATGACATGGTGTATACCAAGAGTCCATGTTTGCACTTTGATTTCAACATATCTTAATTACAGGAGTCATTTATCTCTCATGCAGTTTACATGTCAGAGAAGTTATATTGTTATAAACACGGCCTGTGTGTGAAGACACTGGGTAACATGTGCTCCCCTTGATGGCCTGTTAAAGATGTCAGTCTGGCCAACGTAATTTATAGGCTCATCATGCACTAATTCAAAATCTGCTTCTTGCATCAGACCTCCATGTTGCACACAAAAAAAAAGAGCCATGTGTGAAGACGGAGCAGATATTTCATTTGGCTTGAGCAGATGTAAATTTCATGCAATTCACACATAACCAGTGACTATACACATTTAACTGCTCATCTTTCATTATATCCCCATGATTCATTGTACAGTAAAAACATACACATTTGCTACATTCACACAGAGGATACGGACTCATTTATTAACACATTATTTCATAAAATTGTTTTTAAAGCCATATATATATCACATTTCTTTGGCCTTACATCAATCAGAACATTGATGAAACTCCAAAGTTGAAGTACTCTGCAGTTTGTCCTGGCTAATAGCACTGCAAGGGCCATTTATTGAAATGCACAGATGTCGTCCTCATCCACATTGCTTCTGTTCTGCCTCGCCTTACACATACACACACACTTTGCCTGGTCTGTTTAGTTTTAACTGAGCTCTTCTCCTGCTTCTGCTTGTATGTAGCTCTATGCACGGAACATTCCTGGATAACAGGGACAGTAATTCACTGGCTTTTTAAGGGCACTGACTTCTCATTGGATTTCTTTATACACTGGGTACATCTGTATT
Organism: Ambassis agassizii; assembly: GCA_036025115.1. Lineage (NCBI taxonomy): Eukaryota > Metazoa > Chordata > Actinopteri > Ambassidae > Ambassis > Ambassis agassizii. Next base: position 10,044 of record JAVQJX010164302.1, read on the forward strand.
GGATCTCCTTTTTTTTTTATTTAAAAAAAAGGCACCTTAGATCATCGTTTGAGAATGACTGAAGCTGTGGCTGCTGCTGAAAATCTGCTGACAGCTTTTTGTATATGTACATCTGCATGTGCATCAGACAATCTTAGATCTTCCTCTACATATGTTGCTGCTGAGAGGTCCTACAGTCATCTGTGTGTGTGCGTCATCATAGGACAAAGCTACCATTTTTTCCCATAAAATTGAGTGGGCCAGTGCTTGTGAAATCACTTCCTCTGTTAGCAGTAACAGATTTGATATGCTTCCTCCCTGCTCTGAAAGTGGACATAATGCTGCTTTTATAAAACATGTCAGGCAGAGTTTTAACAGTGGGTCCCTGATGTAGAGGTGTGAAGGGAATGCCTTGCTGACTTCTTCAGATTGAAACCAGATTTGTGTCCCCACCAAGCAATTTCACAATGATGTAATCCCACTGCCATTTTAATTTGAGAGGCCTTATCTTTAATTAATCGCTAAACACATGCGTGGAATAGATTATTCACAACTGGCTGCAGTAGGGAACATGGCAGGGGTAGCCAAAGATCTGGCTTGCCCTCATATGTATGCAGTCATTTTCATCAAGTTAAAGTAGAACAGGCTGATATCCTCAATGCTACTTTTGCACTAATTAAAGGAAAATAATCCTTTTTGGTGGAGGAAGACTCTTGATCCAAAGTCTGTTTGGCAAGATACTTGCATGTGTGTTCACTGATCTGACTGACAAAGCCCCAAGTGTCTTGAAACGTCTTTTAAAACATGAAAGAGTCAGAATCACCCAGGACTAAATCCATTTAGTCAAGCTAAAGCAGATTGAGGGTAACTGATACAGCATGAGCAATAATTGTACAGCTGCACCTCATATGTTGTGTCAGACTTGTTGACCAGATTGTCACAAAATACAATTGTATAATGTATAACTGCGGAGTAGAAATATAATCTTCAAGATCATAACAACACACGTTCAAAGTTATATATATATATAGATATAAAAAAAAATTCTCTGGCAAACTGTACAAACATTAAATGTTAGAGCTGTGTATGGGCACATGCAGCATATATTTCCTCAGTGTTAGGAGACTCAAATTGAGAGACTTCTGAGTATTGTCTGTGATTTACTCCTACACATAAATTGTTCAATTCCTACTCTGGCAAGGAGGGTGTTTTATGGAGCTGCAAAATTAGGCTCATTTTATGGATCCAACAGCATGAACCACTACTGTTTTTTCCACTTGATATTGATTAAGCGGTTTGAGTGTTGCCAAGCTGGTTCATATTAGTGTACACACAGGCACATTGTGTGTATTTTTGAAGATGCTCATTTTTATCTGTGGAAATGAGGGTCTTTGGCAGAGCACTTTGAAGTTGATTACACACTGTTTACAGCAATTATTGAATTCTGACAAATGTTTAAAGCAACAAGATTACATATCAAGGCCGTATCCCTCTTCGGATAAAGAATAAAAACAACTTTCCTAAACAAAGTCAGGGGAATGATGACCATATTTGATTAGGTTAACGTATGCTACAGGTTTAGCAGACAGGCTGAACAAACATGTAATTGGATAGCTAAAACAGTAGGTCCCTCTCATTGACGTTCTCCTCCACTTTAAACATTTTGTTCTCATTCAAATTTCTTTCCAGCAAACAAAGAGCAGCAATGAAACAAAATACAACAACTTGCTGCTGGAAGCTCCCACATAATGGAATTAAAAACTTATGTCTAAATCACAAGCTTTAAGGAAAGACAGGTTGGACTTTTGAGAATTTGAGAGTAGCTTAAGAGCTCCGGGTGCTGCCCAGGACTACATGACTACAGCCGCTTTCTCGTGAGATAGTGTTCAAATACTTTTATGTCAGCAAGGAAAAACAGCATAAAATAATTACAATAATCTGGGGCACACATGCTTCCTACATCAGCTAATTCTTCCTCCTCTGTGAACGACTGTGGAGCCAGTGTTTATAATTCTGAAGCGGATCTCAAATTCATCCAGACCTCCGAGTGTATTTATACAAAGTGACATTTCTATATGCAAAATTTCCCTATTTTTCCCCCCCTCTAACATCAAAAGGGGGGAGTGAGCTCTGGTGCTTATCTAATTCCTTTAGTGATTCTGTTGATTTGTGGTGGGAGATGGAGGAAAGAGTGGAGAGG
>JAVQJX010164341.1:0-12009 GCA_036025115.1 Ambassis agassizii
TCTTCAAGAAAACTCTACAAGTCCAGATGCCTTGATTCAACTCCTTTGAATGAAAAGGAGTTAACAGAAGAACAATCTAGACAGGATGTAGGCTAACACTGATTCAACCTCAAGCACAAAAAGGAAAAAACATGTGGCCGTATTTTCCTTCTCCTGTCTCATGTCATGATTCAGATATGATCAATCTGCAATCAACCATAAATAGTAGAAAATGGTTGAGTTCTGTAGTGGACCCATATGGTCTGAAATGTCTGCTTTTAAACTCTGAGCACACTCTGGCTAAAAGGTAGAGTAATTTGCTAAACATCTGCTGTTATAATCGCCTGCACTCTCAGGTTGAACTCAGCAGTACTTTTAATACATCCACTGATTTGTACGCAGCTCTGCACAACACTAGAGCTGATTTTCAGTACTATTAAGCGACAGAACCAATTTCCAGGGCTGCTCAGCACCTGTTCCTTTCTTCCTCAGCTGATTCAATTAATTCCCTTGACCTTTGCCAGTTCTCAATGAGCTGAGGCTGGATTTGACGAGGGGGCAGAGTTTAGGAAATTACTACTCCAGGTGGCATCCGGCCAACTGATTTACAAAGAATTATTGCTATAATTAAGAGTAGTGTCTGATTTGTCTGGTGCAAATATTTGTATAGAACAAATGGCCGACAAAGTGTCAAAATTTGCAGATTTATCCATATTTATTTACAGTCTGTGGTGTACAATAGTCAGGAACAGTGAGGCCATGGTGTCACACTTGCAGTGTCATGGATCAGGATAGTTATGTGTTTGTGAACCTCTAAATGAGATTTCCAAGTGTAGAAAGCCTCCTAGTTGAAATTTCAGCAGATGCTCTTTGTGCATGTGTGCGTGCAAGCGTAAACAATTATATGTGTGTGTATATGTGTGTTTGAGCGCATTAGGCTTCCGCTAGATTACATTTCTTGCCCCCTTGCAGCCCCAGGTGTCATGGAGACGATGGAGCTGTATGCTGCACAGCCTCCCGTGACCTTATTAGGGTATTTTCACACACAGTTTTTGCAGAATGAACACCGTGCCTTCAGGCATATTACCGTCGTACATTCTGACACAATACTCACTTTGTCCCACTTTCATGATTATCTTCATGGACTTGGTCTTGCACACACCGCCCTCCTGGTTGTCGATACCCTCCATGGTGCCATTAGATGTAGCTGCAGCAGATAAAGAGAGAGAGAGTTAGGATGACTTTAAGCATGCTGCTGCTTCATGTACCTCAAGTTTTCACAAAGAAAACAGAAGCTCTGAGCGCATTCTGCTGAGGAAGGATATGACTCATACACCCCTTAATAAAATCACAATTTGAGCTTTCATCCCCTCACTTGATCCTCTCCCTTGGAATATTTCACCTCCCCAAAGTCAATTAGCTTGAGTAATTGTGACTGTAATATCTCTAACTGTTCTGATGGGCCTCATGAAGGAGGCAGTTAAGGGAGGTGAGGAGAGGGATGAGAGGGATGAGAGCGATGACAGCGGCCATCTTGGCAGGCTGCAGGAAATACGGCACGGGCTTATTGTGCATTAGTGCTAACGACTCTCCAGAGAGTGGTAGCCAGTGATTAAAGAACACATCATGGGTTTTAAAAGCCTTCAAATAGTCTGATCTAAAAACCAAACTTTGCTGCGAGGCTTAAAGAAGACGGAGCAATACGCTGACAGCATGGAAAAACACACATAGATGTAAACAGGAGGGAATGAGAAATGGTTTAAAAAAAACAGGGCCGTGTTCCAAGAGAGGCAGTGAAATTAAGAGAGAAGAGGGAGGTGATAAATACCTCAATGGCCCTTAGATGAAAAGAGCTTAAAGGATCTATAAAAAAAAAAGGTGTTTAAACACAGGAGAAGACAGAAGTGCACTAAACACTGTGTTTAAGGGACGCGAACAGATGCTGGGAGAGGAATCTGCAGGGGCGGTGCTAGGCAGCCCACATGTAACAGGCCCTGGAAGCAGATGCTGCAAAAGCTTTTGCAAAACAGTTTTTTTATATATAAAAATATCTACTCCAGTCAATTTTGTACAGATGTAGCCCACACACAGACCAAAGCGCCCTATGCGGATGAATGAAGCTGAATCAGCTCTATTAGCTGCTCTCTGTTTGTATCGGTGCTGCCTCCGGAGGCTGCCAGGCAAAAGTGCAGTTCACATGAATCATGAGTGGGGACAGGGAACAGGCGAGCAGGGATTGGGGGGGGTGGGGGGGGGGTGGAGTGGGAGTGGGAGGTAGGGCTTGTGGTGTATCAGGTCAGTAACACAGAGGCTAACGAGCTGCCAGGGCTTAGCGGCTTGGCTTCCTGCCAGCACTCAGTGGCCCGCATTCACTACAACCCCCCCCCACCACCACCACCACCACCACCACCACCACCACCCACCCACACCCCTCCTCTCTCCTCCTTTTTTCCCCTCCCTTGAACACCCCAACATCCACTGCTTCCTCCTCATGAGAGCCGCCTTACCTTCTTCCCCTGTACTGTTTTTTTTTTACCCAGCCCCCACTCAGCTTGTGAATTAAAGGGCAGGTGCTTTGGCAAGATCCTGATTGAAATGGCTTTGAAAAATTGAGCCCTGCATTGTCCTCCATCTTCTCTTCCTCCGCCTACCTGTTGTCTGTCTTTTTTTCCATTCTTTCCTTTTCCTCCCAGCTACCAATCATTCTGATCTGAATCCCCCTGCTTCAATAAGACGGTGATGGGAGCGGACACAAAGAGCATGTTAACAAGGACTCCCTCCCTCCTCCTCGCGCTCCTCTCTCTCTCTCTCTCTCTCTCTCTCTCTCTCTCTGTCTCCTTCTCAGGCTGACCTATGGCTTTCTAGTGGAGACTGAAAAGCACATTACAGACAAAGCTCCTTAAAGGCTTGTGCTCCTGTTCTCCTGTATGTATGTATGTGTGTGTGTGTGTGTGTGTGTGTGTGTGTGTGCATGGGGTTGTTTCATAAACCTGTTATCACAACACACATGAATTTTACAATCCTGCAGGATGCCATTAGCCACATTAATGCTGCTTATTGTGCTCAATGATTGTCCTCTTAAGGCTGTGTTATGGTGCGCACGTACTTGTGCCTGACAGGTCAAAGTTCACAGAGTGAAAAGGGCACTGAACTGAACATAAGATGCATTTAGGCCTCCAGTTGTGCCACCTCCTTCCCTCTTTCCCTTTGCCCTATATAACCGTTTAACACATCAGAACCCGTCCACGCTGACGACAAAAGAAAGAAGTCTCGTCCTCATCACGCCTCCCAAAAAACCTCTCCGTCAAGCACAACAGCAACATTTCCCTGACATTTAAAGGACGTTGAAGGAACATAATGCTTCGAATTTGAAGCCATTTTAAACTTTAAATTCTTCTACCCCTTCTACCCCTTTAAAAGTAAAACACACACTCCCTGTGCCAAGACTGCAGTCCAGGCAAGCCTGACTTGGATTTAAACAGAATGCGATTGTTGAATCGGCTAAGGCTGGCTGAATGACTTGGCCCTCCTGGGCCCAGTCAGATGAAGCCAGGCTCGGACTGGCTGACAGACTAGCTGGCTAGAGTTAACCAGCTAATCCGTGGAGGAGGTAGAGAGGAGGGGAGTGGGAACATGCTTTGGAGGAAAGGGAGGGTGTGATAGACCTGGTTCATACAAGACCCTCACAAATGGATTTAGTCACCAACTACTGCTGGCATTACAGTGCCAAGATAAGACTCACAGACAAGGGAAGAGGGGGGAGGAGGAGGAGGAAGTGCATGAGGGGAAAAAAGGAGGAAAAGCATCATATCAGCTGTGTGACCTTCTGAAAGAAGCTGCAAAAAAAATTACAAGCTACATCTGATTTTCCCTCATTGTGGGTATATTGTCTCACAGTTGTCTGACGTGCTTAAGACAGAGGTGTTAAGCTTGAAAAAGACTAGTTACACACACAGAGAGACAAACAATACACACCCTGGAACAGGAGGAGAAGGCCATCAGGAAAAATCACTCACTGGCTGTGACAAAGTACCGCTTGAGACCAAAGTGACAGCTTGAGTGGGTCTGTAAAAAATGGGCCAATGTACACTCTCTCACACACAACCACACACGCAGAAGTGTGTCAAAGAAGTGTCCTTGCTCTAAGTTGTGTATGTGTATGAGGCACCTGTAAAATTAGTCCTAGGACTCCAACCACAAACCCGCCACTCACCCCAGCCCCTGCCTTCACCCTCCTTAACTTCATTTTCTCCTGTTTATCAAATCAAGAGAGTGGAAAATCACCCTGTGTTTAACGAGACAGTCAATTGTGTGCTGCAGTACAGATAAAGACTGGGAGCTCTTAACTGCCTTTCCTCCTCTGCACAGAAAAACCTGCAGTGCCATACAAGAGCATGTGGTAGTTTTCTAATTCAAAATTCACAGCATTGTTATTACAATGTTAAAATGTGAGCTGCAGTTGAAGTGTCACTTAAAATTAAGCAAGAGAACTTGATGACTGTTTTTATGACATTTTGGCTTATTAATTTGAACATTTTCACATTACTCTCAGTTGAAGCTAGAAAAAAAGTACACTTTGTGAAAGCTGCTTCGCTAACACTGCCAAATTCCCTGGGTATAATTAATACACAATGCACTGCCGAAAGACAATGCTGGGATGCTCATAAATAGTGGAACAGAGAAAAGGCATGGCAACAAGAGGCTGAAGAGAAAGTGTAGGACGGACAGAGGGAGGATGTGTTTGTACAGGCAGGAGAAGAAGAAGAAGAGGAAGAGAGACAAAGGCAGCTATGATCTAAATGTTGAGCGTAATTGCCATCCGTTGGGTTGCTGTGGAGCGTGAAGACATCATCGCAGAGCCGGGGTTACGGGCTGGTTAATGCCAGTCACAGCCGCGTGCCCTAATCGCCTGCGACAGAAGGCGCCACTGCCCCTTTAAGAGACCCCAGTGACCCTCAGAAACAGGCTGGGGCAGAGCCGGGTCAGCGCAGATACTGCACAAACATTTCCAAATCGTCGTTAAAATCCACTATATGTATTTAACAATCAATTAGCACCTACAGAGAGAAGTGTTTAATTACAATTCTTGGTGCAAAAAGCACAGTTCAACAGGGAGCTACAGCCAAAAGCCTCACTCTCCACTTATTAGCAATGCTATAGCTGATTAATCCTGGCAGCTATTTTCATAATGTGATAATGAAGCTTACACAAATCTAATTCTCTGTACCTTGAGGTGAACAAAGAACCAATGGATTCAATCAGACAAAAATCCAAAAGTTCATCCTGAATTCATGACAAATTTAATGAGAAGAATTTTCCCCCTCAGAGATCATGCTAGACTTTCACGACATTCAGACTAGCAGGGAGCAACTATTGTCTGTTGTGACTGAAGCAAAAGGTGATTAAGGCCTTGATGAAATTTTCCTGTGCATGCCTGATCTGACTGTAAATACAGCCATGTCCTTCTTCTGCCCTCTTAAGCTGATCCGCCTTGTTCTGTTTAGCTCTCTTTCCCTCTCTTTTTCTCCCTCCCTCCCCTTACTCCCTCGTTAGCTCTCTTTCGCTTTCGTCACTCTTTCTGCCCCCTTCTCCCTCCCCGTTCAGCTCTCTCTTCCTCTCTTTAGCTCATGCAATCATCTAGCTCACTAGGTTCTCGGCTGCAGGCCATGCTGCCGCAAACAATCACATCAAACTCATCTGCTCTCAACTGGAGCAGCATTGTGCACGGCCACTTCAAAATACACACACACACACACTCACACACATACATGTGCAGATATACAAATCTGTGCATATGAGAGTGTAGTGACAAATACGCCTGTGTACAGCAGCCTCCCTTCCAGGCATGCAAGGATGCACAGTATGCAAATCCACAGCTGCACACATACACATACATGATGTGGCCATATAAGACTCGGACACATCCAAAACACATCTGACCGCTTGTCAGCACATGACAGCATGAGATCTCCACAGTGAACCCTGATGTCCCACTTCTTTGAATGTAGGTGGGTGTAAAGGCGGGGGAGGTGGGGGTTGAACATCTAATCTAGGTCTAGCCTTTGCACAATGCTCAACACAAGGCTGTGCTAATCCAATTGGTTGACAGACTGAGATTCGCAGCATTGATGTGGGGGCCGGGGCAATTGTGAGAAGAAATGGAGGATTAAACGCTGGTTAATTAATTACGTATTGAGTGCTCTCTCCAAAAGACTAATGAAATCCTCACAGTGAACTTTTCGGAGGCGCCGTCACACTCCTGTGGATCTTGGACAGCACTGCTGGAGGGACACACACATACTCAAACACACACAGGCACAGATAACAAGATAGAGATGCCTTTGCGTACAGGGCATGTCACGTCATAGGTACATGTATGTATGAGATCACAGCATAGTTCTACAATGCAGCTGCACAGGGGTGTTTGAGATAGGAATAAGGAGGGACAATTAACAGCAAAAAAAGTGACAAACCCCAATGGAGGAATGGCTTTTTCTCTCATCTCTCGGCTATGTATTAGCTTTTTGGGCTAGCTGCGAAAGGAGGCAGGATGGCGGCTGCAATAGAGGAGGGGGGTGAAAGGATGTTGGTTGAGGGGAATTTGCAAGAAGTGCAAAATTGGATTTTCCAACCGCTTTTTTTTAAGATCCAAATTGAACTTTCCCACCGCTCTCTCTGTTCCAACTTGTCGACTCAGGGCAATAGAGAAGAGCGAGAGGCGGTGGGAAAAGTGTGGATGGCCGTCACAGGGAATGTGTACAGGTACAGCTGTGTGTGTGTGTGTGTGTGTGTGTGTGTGTGTGTGTGTGTGTGTGTGTGTGTGTGTGTGTGTGTGTGTGTTGTGTGTGTGTGTGTGTGCGTGCGCAGAATGTAACCCTGTCTTCCACATTCGGATTCACCTCAGAGTTCAGCAGCAGGAGCTTGGGCAGAGCACTGAGAGAACAGGCCTGAGTAAACATCAGCATCGGTTCATCAATAATTAAGTGCAGCGTTTGGGATGGAGGGAGCTGAGGAGGAGACAAGGGGAGGGGGAGCTCTTCTGTGCCTCTTCAGTCAGGAGCCTTTGTAGTTTGTGAACATACACACAAACACACACACAAATCTAATGTTCAGCGTATGTGGATGCTCCTGTTCAACTAATCAGTCCACTTTTTAGCCTCCCAAAAGACCTAATAATGAACTGTATATATTTGCCATATTTGCCTAAATACACATCACCTGCAAGACCCCAGCAGGACCTGCTACACTCAAACACAGCAAACATGTAAATAACCTGCAGCAATGACACTGCAGTGAGAGCGAACCAATGACTGAAGTCAAGGAGCATATTGTGTCTATATGTTTTCATTAACCTGTTTTTCTGGAACAGGAGTTTCCTCCAAGTGTATTCAAATGTGCAGCAGATAAAGCTGGTTTTCTACTGTTGTTACCTGCACATTTGCTTTGCAAAAATTCACCTCTTCCTCCAGCAGTGGAGCTGTATTTCCTGCACTCCTTTCATCCTCTCCTCTCTCTCCTTTCTTCCCCTTCCTTCTACTCAGTCAGAAATATGGCCTTCCCCTACTGTGACAGCACACAGATGGCTGTGGCAGAGCCTCGCAGATGGTCCTATCTGCAGCGTACCCCCCCTCCATCAGCGCCACACAGATGGTTCAGTCCACCTCCCATGTTTCAAACCAGGGGGCCATCGCTAAACCCCGTCAGAGCTTCCTCTCAGGATGGCGTTAGTACATCACGAGCAATCAACAAAGCAGGGTGCACCTGCACAGTGGGACTGGATGGACACTTATTAGCTGAAACAATGGAGCGCAGCAGGAATAAGTCCTAAAAGCCGCAGATGTGTTAGCATGTTCTGATTCTCTCATCTCATTACAAGTCTAAAAATGAAGCCTGTGGTTAACACAAGCTCATGAGACGTTCACATCAGCATAAAAATGCAATAGTCTTAAACCACTGAAGTCATGTCAGTACTTGTAGTACTTTACTGTAGTAAAGTTGTATAATAAAAAATTATCTTAAGTCAGACCTAATGGTAAAGAATTGTTTTTGTTGTTAAGGAAAATCCATGAAGTGGTAACTTCCAGGTTTGCCAAACTCAACATGTCATCCCTGCTGTACCCTATAGAGGGGGATTCTGATGCACGTGGGTGTTTTTTCACATCATGTTTCAAACATGCTTATCTCTTCAAACATCAGAACTACTCATCGCACACGTTCCCCTACAACTGGATTGGTTTGACTCATGTTGGATCTTGCTGAAGGCTTGAAGCAAATCCCAAAGGAGAATCTTTGAAAACACTGCAGACTCCTTTGAATGCTGTTTTAAAATAACTTCAGATAGATCTAACATGTTTACTTTGCTCTTATATCTGCAGAAACTCCAGGAAAATCATCCTCAGTCTCTTATGTAAGAGTTATCTGGTATTAAGCGCTGTTGATGTGTAAGGTTGCATTGAACAACAGCACAACACCCAAACATTTAAGGTATGCTACACACCAGCTGGTTCTTTAACCTTGCTGTACCATTTAAGTCAGTGTAGTCCTTTTATGCAAGTCCTGATTTACAACCACTGCAGGAAGGAATGAAGAAGTACTCACAGATGATGTAGTAGTCTTTCCCCCTGAAGAACTCCAGCCCCCACAGATTGGGGCTGAACTCCTGAAACTTGAGGGTGAACTTGACGTCCTGGTCAGGCTTGACGCAGTTGAGGAGTGGTGTGTCAGCTTTAGTGATGGTGCAGCTCTCCAGCTGCTCTCTGGGCACCATGTACACCTTGTAATACTCCACGCCATCACCCACTCCGCCATCCACGCGGGGACACACAATGTCCAACTTATCCCCGATCTGGGGGTACAATACCACACCTTGGCCTGGCACGAATCTGAAGGGGAGAAGCAGGGAGACGGGAAATGAGGGCAGAGAGAGGCAGATGTTAGTTAACCACAACAAAACTGATGAGCGGCCATTCATTATGCATTGTACATTGGAGTGTTTGCCATTGAGCCTTTCCATAGTGGCAAAAAAGAAGAGAAGTCAGCTTAATTATTGATATGGTAATTACTGATTTTGTCCATTAATTTTAGATGATGAGGGATAATGACGGAATGTGGCGCAAAGTGACCCCAGTATCTGAAGATAAAATCACTGAGCTTTTTCATCAGTGTTGTGGCAGCGATGGAAAGAGCAAATAATTAACCGGGTAAATGAGGAGAAGGCAGCGGATGCGAGGGAAATGGTGGAACAGAGCTGGCATACAAAACAGAAAATGAAAAACACAATAAAAGCCTAGCTTGGCGAGGCAAATTCACAACAACAGGAACGGCAACAGAAACACACACGCTCACAGACAGAAAGCCTGGAGGGTCTTTGTCTGGAAGTGTAGTTGAATTTCCCTAAATTCTTCCCAAAAGTAAAATAATGTTGCCATTTAGTCTCCAAGTACTGAGAGCCCCTGCAGCATTCCTGTGATTGCACACTCACGCGCAGTCACAGTTGGAGCTTGAGTTGGAGGTGAAACCTTCTATTTATCTGCTAAACGAATTTGCCCCATGCTTGAATATCATTTGGAATGTTAACTGTGGAAGCCCGGGAGGCTTTTTATGGCATGCAGTGAATACTGGTAAATAGACAGGAATGCATTTCAAATACATATTCATAAAATTGATGTGTAGCTCTTCTGGGGACTATTTGAGGTCACACATCGACACTTGTGATAGTGGGTTGTATCTAAGTCTAAGGATCCATGTTTGAGGAGGTTATTTTTTTGTCAAATTATTTTAGATGTTTTGATAAATGATCCAAAACGCCTGAATAATCTAAGTTGACTGATTCTTATTTTGATGTCAAATCTACATGTTAAAATATATGACCCAAGCACCACCGTGTGACCTCTGACCTCTCTGCCTGAAAAAAGATTGACTCATTTCTAAAGAAATGAGACGGAAAGCACCACGCTCTTCATCTCTGTCAGTGAGGACTCGGCACCAGCGTAAGGCTTTCAGTGTTTTTTTTTTTCTTCTGTTACTACAAAGACAGCCACCGCAGGGCGGCAGGGGAGCCTTCACACAGGGGACCTGTGGCAAGGCTCAGCCGATTCATAATTAACAAAGAGAGCTAAATGAAATAGAAAAAAGAAAAATCCATGCAGAATCAGTTTTATATATACATACATACACACAGTGGCTGTGAGCTCTTCTTCTCCTCCCTATCTCTGTCACACACACTCTCTGTCTTTCAAACAGACAGATGCAGACAGACACATTATTGCTCCTTGCCTCCTCAACAGTATGCATCAGCTCCTTTGCTTCTGGCGGGAGCATGTGCACACTCATAGACACAAAGAGGAGCAGGGCTACACACACATAACTAGGCCGGGCGAATATTTTTTTATGTCCCCCCAGGGACACATTCAGCGGTGGTACAGTGTATGACACAGGGAGAGGGTGAGAGGATGAGAGAGAGAGAGGGAGAGGGAGGAAGGACATCTATGCATTGCAGCGCCATCTGGCCTCATCGTCTCATCTGTGTGTGTCTGGAGGAAAGGAAAAGTGAAGGGGGGGGACTGGAACATAAAGTGAGAGAGGCAGGGTCTTGACAAAAACCTCCAGGGCTTCAGTTCCACACAAATACTGTGGATCTCTATGCTGTGTATATGTGTGTGAGCGAGCACGGCTGGAAGCACTCATTCATGCAGGCATGTGTGTTTATATAGGGGTGAATGCATGCATGCATGCCTGTGCTTATTTTAAACATCATTGTGTGCATGTAGTACAGCTTCTGGTTTATCGACAGGCTGATCTGAAAGAGCTTCAGCACTATGATGATGAACTCAAAAGACCAGACTGTCCTGCTGCTACTTGTCCTTTAGCGTGCTCTGCTCATCTGGATATATGCTATGTGTTGTCAGCTAACTGTTAGCCAAATAATAATAATCCTTATCCATGTTAGCCCATGTTAGTAATAGCTTTAACTTCCTGACACGTTAATAATTATTGCTTTTAAATTTCTAACAATGTCTGAGAGTAACATAGAACACTGCTTTGTACACAGGTAATGTTGGGACAGGTTAAACCTAGGCGAGCATAAAGGCTTAGAGCACAGACATGAGCTGAAAGTAGAGCGGCTAGCCGAACAGCCGTACCGGATAAACAAGTTCACAGAAAAAAAGCTCTGACACTGAAACTTCCTGACAGCAGCAACTGTTTTTGACATTTCTATCAACTACAGGATAAAACCGTCTTTATGCTAAGCTAAGCTAAGCTAAACACAGATGACTGTAGATATATAAAGATGTTAGAAGGGAAACCAAAATTAGCTTAAATGCTAACTTTAGGTTTGGTTATCTCTACTGTTATCAAGAGATTAAAACCTAAACAGACATAATACACTGTCACAACTGTATATGGAAATTGCTGTGACATGTCCTCATCTCTCTCTCTCTCTCACACACACACACACACACACATACATACATAATGGGTGTATTCTTCCTGACAGAGTATGAGATATGGTATCAGCATGGCTTTAACCTGTTCTTTCCTTTTCTGTCTGTACAATTCAAAAATGAGATCTGCCTTAGCCAGCGGCACAAAACACAACCCTTAACACACGCCATCCTCTCTATTACACTGTTGCTCTTTAGCCACTTGATTTACAGCAAAGTGTTGTATAATGAGAGTATTTACTAAATGCTGACAAAGAAGACAAACACTGACTCGGAGTTTAAAGATACAGTAGCAAAACGCTGATGAAGGGCAAATACGTAAAACTATTTGGAATTGTTGCGCGGATGTGTGAGTGTGTGTAGATGGCAGGCACCTGGCTCAACGACAGCTATTAGAACAAATCACCAGGTAGGCAAGGTCACAGAGACGGCTGAGGCAGCTGAACGGATAGAGGGGGTGGGGGGGGGGGGGGGGGTGGGGGGTGGGGGGCAGAGAACAAATAAAGACTGCCCTGCAAAATCATGATTGTAAATGCAACTGACCCCCAAACTTTAAGGCACACACGGTCCTTTACCCCCTATTTTT
>JAVQJX010164383.1:0-10425 GCA_036025115.1 Ambassis agassizii
TGATGAAGCTGCTTGGATAAGCAGTGAAACGTCTTCAAGAAAACTCTACAAGTCCAGATGCCTTGATTCAACTCCTTTGAATGAAAAATGACCTGGATGACTGAGAACCTTCACAGACACTATTATGTACACTATGTCACTGAGAAACCATATGTGGAATGGGACAATGGAGTGTTGGATACTGAAGATGATCCTGTTGATCTCTCAGCTCTGTTTTTTTGAAGACAGGCTTCATGATCGGCATGCAGGCAGTTCAGTCTGAAATACTGTGTATGAAGAAAATGTGCTTCGCCATAAATATGCCTTGTAAGTCTGTCAGTCATTTAAGTACATTCATTTGTGTGTTGCAGAATTTCTTCAAAGCTCTCAACAGGGTGAAGCACATCCACGAGGATGTGAAAATCCTCCTGCGAACCAACCAGCAAACAGCAGGGTAAGGTGCACATCACAGTGTAACTGTGAAATATCAGAGTGCAAAGACATAATGGGGTGTCCTTTATGGTAGTTTAGCTGTCAATGTTTAATGCATGACATTTATTGTAGGCCTGTAGCGGTAAAGAAAAAAAGACGTGTTTGGTATTCATGTCACTTCCAGGGATCTCGGGGTCTGTGCATGTAATGTGTGGCCTTGGCTTGTGTGCTTGTTCCAGGTTAGAGATCATGGAGCAGATGGCAGTGTTACAGGAGACCTCATACGAGCAGCTCTACCGCTGGGCTCAGAGTGAGTACAGTACATTGTGATGCTGTGACCTGTTGTTTAAAAAGGCAAGTGTGTATTGTCACAATTAATTAAACCTGAGCTTCCCTCATAAGGGATCCGAGTTGGCTGGTTATGTTATTTTATATATTTAAATAGAATTGCGTGTATAGGACACATTTAAGGACCCATATGACTCATAACCTCTGACCATCATTGCCAAAAGAATGCCAGAAAACAGCTGTATTTTGACAGTGAAATCAAAATGGAAATAGACTGTTTAGATCACAGAAACCTCACTTGTGTAATTATACAATAACAAAGTACACAGCACTTACTGAATTATGAGTGGCTTTGCTTTGCTGTGGTTTAAATGGAACTTTGGGAAGTGAAAGTTTGGTAAAATCAAAGAAAGAGATGGAATTTCTCTGTAATATAAATGAATGTATTTGTCAGTTATTTACAATGAGATAGTGACATTTTACTCAAGTAAAACTTTTGAATTATGTTATTAACAACCTTGTAGTGTGTTGTTGATTTGTTAATCTGAAATATTAATCGCATTTTATCCACTGTTTTGTGTCATGAAAAATAAAAACACTGATGAAAGGTCACGATTAAAACATTTTGTTGGTGCTTTGATTTGCTTGTCACCAACAGGTTATATCATCCCAAACATTTAGCCGCAAGTATGCTCACCATATTTTTTTTGTCCTATCTTCCTTATTTCTCCATAGATGAATGCAGAGGACTCACCCAGGAGACATGTGATATCAGCCCAGTGTTGGCTCAAGCCATGGAAGCCTTACAGGACCGACCCGTCCTTTACAAGTACAAGAAACATATCTATCTTAATGCAAAACTGCTAATCTCATGTATTTTTTTATCTTCCTCTTTATAGCTGATATATTTGTTGGAATTTAATAGTGGATAAATAGACCCTGAAGTTTTTTTTGGAACTCATCTATCACAGGAACGGATGTTTTATTTTAAATTAGGTTGTGAGTGTGTCTTTGGACTCTCACAGGTGAACAGTGAGAGCTAAGCGCATTCTAATCATTGTGTTCCTGGAGAAAGAAACAAAGTGGTTCTTGGTTATAAAACAACAGCCTGAAGCAACAGAAAATGTTGCCACTATGGAGCTTGTCGGAGAGGAAAGTGCAGATCCACTACAAATCTGTCTGTCATTTAACTTCACTGTTTGGTTTGAAATCCTCATTAATATTTTTTGTGATAAACAAAGAGCTCTGTCATCATCATGATTTTGATCTATAAGGCTGCGAATGGAAATGGCTCTCTGGTATTTACTATTGCTGAGAGAAGCAACAGAATGAATGCAAAGGCTGTTTTTTGTGTTTGTGTTCAGATTCAGCCAAGTCCATAAGTGCACCAGGAAAACACAAGCGTCTATACATGGAGGCTTCAATGTATAAATCCAAATACTGTGTAAAACCTTAAAAATGACTAAAAAAAGAAGTGCAAAAAGTTTTGGTGTGATAATGCACTCTAGTTTGTGTGAGTCAATAACACTAATATTCGTTACTCACACATTTTTGAGCCCTTTTTGAGTACTCACAGGAAACAGGAAATGCATTGAAAATAATGAATGGACATGTTTTTAAAAGCTTTGAGTAACCCTACCTTCTTGTACTGGATAATTTGGTCTCACAGGTCGCACAGATTTTTTTTTTTTTTTTTTTTTTAAACAACACACAGAAAGTTTCACACGTTATTATGTTTTCATAGCAGACCCTCCTTCTGTCTGTCCTGCGTTCTCAGATATCCACCTGTCTCTGCAACCACAAAGCCTCCAAGGTCGTGCTCTGGCTGTGTATGTTGAGGCTGTGGATACCAGCATTCTTGGAATCTTAATTCAGCACTATCTTCTGTTTAGTCTGACACAGGGCCTGCCATCGCCAAGTCATCAGAACAACCTCAAACTCTTTCCTTTTGGAAAAAAATCCTTCCGTTGTTGATCCTAAAGTCTGTCCACAACACAGTCTGCACAACAGCGCTGGGGCTGCTGTGTTTTCGCATGAGGGTGGGGTGTAAAATATTGACTTCTTTCTCCTTTTGTTTGGTCAGGTACGCTCTGGATGAGTTTGGGACTGCACGGAGGAGTGCGGTGGTACGAGGATTCATCGATGCCCTCACCCGCGGGGGACCTGGAGGAACACCCCGCCCAATAGAGATGCATTCACATGACCCTATGAGGTACATCTACCCAAATAAACTACCATTCCTCCATTATAACATATATTTAAGGAAGACAAATATGATGTATACTAATAACAAAGGGGTTACGAGTCAAAGGTAATGGGAAATCAAATCAGTATTGTTTCACACAGTTTACCCATGTATTTTGTAGGGAAGCTGTTCAGGCATCTTTGAGAACTTACTATTGTCTCTGTGTCTGACTTGATGATGTTGAGATCTGGACTCTGGGGACAACACCATCTGTTGCAGGAGTCTTTGTTCTTTTTGTCACTTAACATGGTTCTTTATGACTGTATGTCTGGGCTTGTTGTCAGGCTGCAGAATAAATTAAGGACCACTCAGACGCCCCCCTGGTGGTATGGAATAGAATATAATTAAAACCTTCTCACAATATGCTATATATCAAAAAGGACTGACCTCTGTTGTATGATCATTTATGATTAAAAGAAAAAAAAACCTTTAGCAGTAAATGTTATCGACACATTTAAACTACAACCAGTGTAGCAGGCAATGCCATGCTGTGCCTTTAATTAGTATTTAAGATAAAAGTAATCAGTGATTGTATCCGTCACAAACCCTGAAGGGAAAATCAATCACATTTAGTTCCAAACCTGCATTTTTTTTAACTTAAAAAGCAATTCAGGAAGATATTAAGTGTTTATTTTATCACAGAGCGTCCGAGTATTCCTGTGTTTCCTGTTGTGCCACATCCTCTTCCCTGTACCTTCTTTGCCCAGGAGCCAAATGAGAGACTTTCTCAGAATACCAGCTATGTGTGGAACACAAAATCACTTCCACTTTACAGAAGGCATCAGCAGTTCTGAGAACATCAAGTTCTTTCTCACCTCGCTATGTTTTCACACACACTGACAGACTTACACACAAATAATACATGTTTAACCTTGCCTTGTTTTCTACCATTATGTAAGACCCATAGCCGTGTGTGTGTGTGTGTGTGTGTGTGTGTGTGTAAGGGCAGTGAAACATGATGTCCCCTGCCTTGTTGTAGCTGTGGTTGAAGCATAGGTAAGATTAGCCCTTGGCTTGGCCCCACATTGGTGACGCACTGTTTAATACAGACTGTTTTGTCACTCTCAGGTATGTGGGGGACATGCTGGCCTGGCTACACCAAGCTACTGCATCGGAAAAAGAGCATCTTGAAGCTCTGCTGAAACAAGTTACATTGCAAGGTAATTTACACTGTGTGGAGCTTTTCATTATCATTTCTTCCAGGTTTCATTATTTTGTTATTGGAAGAGTCCTGTATGACTGTAGCTTTGTGGTTCTTTCTTTAATACATTTGATTGATTTAATTCCTAATAGTAACATCCTGTTCTCTCATCCATCAGGTGTGGAGGAGAACATGCAGGAGGTGGTGGGACACATCACAGAGGGAGTCTGCAGACCACTAAAAGTAGGTGTCATTTGTTGAAGTTTTGTTCAAATGCAATGTTATTGTTTACATTTATTGAATCAGTGTGTTACCTGCCTCAGGTTCGGATAGAGCAGGTCATTGTGGCCGAGCCTGGTGCCGTCCTGCTTTACAAGCTTTCCAACCTGCTTAAGTTCTACCACCACACCATCAGGTAGCATTATGGCTTACTATTAATCTGAAATAACTGACGCACTGATGCAGCTGATGCATGCTTTGGTTCTGTTTTTCAGTATTATCATCAACAATTTATCCTGTCCTTTTAAGCTTTTGGAGCGTTTGGTGGACATTCTTCATTGCTGTGTTTCGGGTAAAGATAATATCTACCTGCTTCATCCCTTTCTAGCTCTATCATTGGCACCAGTGTGGCCACTCTGCTCATCACTATTGAAGAAATGCACCTCCTCAGCAAAAAGATGTTCTTCAACAGTCTGAGCCTCCATGCAAGCAGACTCATGGACAAGGTGCAGTTTGATATGTAATACGCATTTATTTTGAGTCATCCGCATTGTTGTTTCCCCTTGTGCAGATGAGAGGAAGTGAAGTTAGAAAAACGACACTCAAAAGAGGAGATAAAAGGAAGAAGTCTTTCTGAATTAGAGACAGATCACTATGTTCTTTCATACGACTGTTTAAATGACAGTGAAGCTCAGTGTTACAATGTGTGGATGCACGCTGTGTATTTCAGCGGTACGTCTAAACCCTTAAAGACAACAAGGCTATTTCTGACACACTTATGCTTGTAAACACTTTCGGCCTGCTGGCCGCAGCATCAAAATGGCGCTAGCTGGCAGTGTTGTTACCCTTTGGTTAAATTGGCATCCAACTATACCTCAGCATGAGCACAAGCCCTTCCACATCACAAGCTGGCTGTGTCCTGATCAATAGTAGTCACAAGAATTATCCTGGTAGGTCAGTGTTAATCAAATAGCAAGCCCTCAGGGTTTGGGTGTCAATTCCAGCTAATGCCAGGAACACGGCCTTCTCATAATTTGCTCTATTAGGTGGACAAAAGTGGCCATGCTCAGCTCCGCATTGTGTATCCAGAGGCTGATGAAATCAAAACCTTTTCATTACAAAAGCTATACTGAGTGAGCCTCAGCAGGTAGTAGTTATAAATTTGGTTCATCAGGCTGCTCGTTAGAGATGTTTGCTTTTATAATTTCAAGAGGACCACTCGACTTTTTGAAGGCTGCAGCCCACGCACAACTCACCTTTGTAAGCGTACTCATACTTTGTCCTTGCAGGTGGAGCTGCCTCCTGCAGATTTGGGGCCAACCGCCTCCCTCACTCAGACCCTCTCCCTCCTCAGGGAGGTGCTGGCCTCCCATGACTCCTCTGTAGTTCCCCTGGATACCCGCCAGGCTGACTTTGCTCAGGTAAAGTCACATTTCCACAGCCTATTGTGGTTTATAAATACATGTTATAAGGAATTAAAAAAAATATGATGTTCTGCACCTCTATGGAAACAACACAATCATGGGAAGAAGCTGACAAGACCCAAACAACTGCACTATTAGAAATCTGTTTGTATTTTTTGCAGCCTCTCCAAACCACTTTAATGAGTGCATATTTGTTTCCGTCTGTTTCAGTCATTACTGAAATCTTTGCCTTATTTTTGTCTCTCCTAGGTGCTCTCTTGTATCTTGGACCCCCTCCTGCAGTTGTGCACTGTGTCAGCCAGTAACCTTGGCACAGCTGACATGGCTACCTACATGGTTAACTCGTTGTATGTCATGAAGACCACACTGGCACTCTTTGAGTTCACTGACAAGAGGCTTGAGATGCTGGAGTTCCAGGTGAGCCTTCACAATTACCAACAAATGACATGAATAATTATAAACATTTTTTTTTATTTTGAATTAATAAATGATAATAATAACCTATGTAGTGGACCAACTGAATCATGAAACAAAACAAATGTTCCAAACTGAGCACTCAGCTAACAGTTGGCTCATTGTCATTGTTCATTTAAAATAGCTAATTATTCCCATTTCTTCTTTTATACTAAGGGAGCCAAAATCCTTTATTACACAGATTTGATTCGCTGTCTCATAAAAGGGTGTGCGTCATGTATTGTTGCTCATTCTCATCTATGTCTCTATTTTTAGTACTTCTTTTGTAATTGAGCACCACAAGAGCTACTGCACAAGTTTCATTATCAACAGCACAGTAATTCTCCATTAACCACAAGTACCACTGGATCACAATGCAGGCTTGGACTCTTTTAAACCACTCACCGTTTTTTTTTCTCCCCCCAGATTGAGGCTCACCTTGACACTCTGATCAACGAGCAGGCATCATATGTGCTGACAAGAGCTGGACTGAGTTACATCTACAGCTGTGTTCAACAACATAGCACTGAACAGGTCTCACATGGAGCACTCACAGAGTTACAGATCTAGATTTTTCACTCGCATATCTTCTCTTAGACACCCTAATGGCACTATTTTTATGCTATACAGGCCCTAGGAGCCTAGGAGCTTATTCTCAGGACAATATCTGTAGTCTTCACTATGGTTACCACAAGACCGATATCTTTGTCAGGGTATAATAGCATTTCTATCAGATTTTCAGATGAGAAAGGACCAGAGAAAGACTGATTCTATCATCTTCATTAAAATATATTGGCTTCTCCTGAAGTGTCCTGTGCAGATAAGAGAGCCACTACCCTGCAGCCTTCCTCCTCCTCTTTGTAATGCACTTTGCCACTTGGGCTGACTGAGACCCAGAGTTGTGGTTTAGCATGTGAGTCTTGACTCTGGGTCATGTCGGGACAAACCACACCCTGCAGCTCAACGCAAAGCTCAATCACAAACTGTCATTTTTCTGCAGACTGCTTCCTCCCGGGTGGCCTGTCGTGGCTTTTCTTTACATGGCCATCTATTTAAAAACGATTAAGTCTAGCCCTCTTCACTTGCTGACAGCTAACATCCCAGATGGCAATGACAGACAAAGATTCCAAAGTTCATTTCAGACTCGTTTTAGGGGGGTTTACTCTCACTATCTGTGTAACATTTCACACCATATTTTTTTTTTGAGATACAGAAGACAAGAAACCACAAAACAGTGATTAAAAACTCTGTGCAAAGGCTACCAGAGAGAGAGAGAGAGTGTAGACTCTTAGTATGTTTGATAATGTCTTATCCCTATAAAACCAGTCTAGGCACTGCAATGGTGCTTTGAACATTGCACTGCCTTCTATTTGCCAGTTTTAATGTTGGCAATTTAGGCATTTAAGCTTGACTTAATGTTACCATTCTGGATAATCAGTGACAGCTAATTGCCTTAAAGGTACTTGCTGTTGTGTACACAAAGTCAGACATGAATCTACTCTGTCTGGTTAACATCAGGATCGAGGCAAAATATTATACAGGGCAAAACACAGGTATGACAGATTTCTTGATTTTTTTTCTTATAAATATCGATAGTAACAAATCAAAACTTCCTTGTGGTATGAAATAGTTTAGACTCCCTTAAAATAGATTGAGTTGTGTATTAGAATTACTTATATAATTA
This sequence comes from Ambassis agassizii, assembly GCA_036025115.1. Taxonomy (NCBI): domain Eukaryota; kingdom Metazoa; phylum Chordata; class Actinopteri; family Ambassidae; genus Ambassis; species Ambassis agassizii. Next base: position 7,866 of record JAVQJX010164383.1, read on the forward strand.
GTTGTGTATGTAATTTAAGATGGTTTGCAATTGAAGTGCAGAATATATATCTACGTAGGGCACATTTGTCTCAAGTCTATGAATGATTAACATTGTATTGAAAGGATGCAATTGACTTTCTCTTCACATGACCAATGCTGAACAATTGTAGCAATAGCATCTTTGTTTTCAGTGTCTGACTTTGTCATGAGTCACACCCACCTTCCCCTCTTGTGTGTGTTCATTTTGAGTCAATGCTGACATCATTGTCATTTTGTGGTCATTAATAGAAGTTTACACACGTTTATGCTGCAGAGACACAGATTATAAACAGTTAATTTGTCAGTTTTAAAAATGATATTTTAGTGTGTGGATATTCAGACAAAGTGTGTGAGTGAAACTATTTGTCCAGTATTTAGTTTCATGACTCTGAGGTGAAAGAATTGGTGATAATGTGTACTCCGATTCACCTCTTTGGTCGAAGTCCATAAACTTTAATGGGTGGAGCAGTGACAAAACCCTTATGACTCGACTGACTCATTTCTGAACCGTCTCTGCCCAAACATATCAGATTAAATTTATGTCTTTCTGACTTTGCAATTTCCATTGTGTGAATTCTTATCAACAACCCAATCAGACATTTAAAAAGTAGGCCAGCATGAGATTTTATCTTGATACTTATCTTAGATCATATCAACATGCTCTAGTGTAAATCATCTTTCTGTTTTCAAGTACACAAAAGAACATGTGTCTTTTTCATAGTAGACTTTATTGAGTTTAAGCCAGAGGTGATATCTTTTATTCAGACATTACACTACCTCCATCAATGGTTAGCATCTCTTGGAGGCAAATTGCAAAGAAAGCTTTTTCAGATTGAAATGAAGAAAGCAACGCTGACCTTAAGTTGGACTTTAAACTGATGGTAACTTCTCCCATCGCAGGGTCCTCTGTCACTCCTCCCCAGCATGGACGGCTCCTCTGTGAAGGCTGCGATGGTGAGTTACACTCCAGATATACATAATTCCAAACCATATATCTGATTCTTGATAACCTCCTGCTGTCATCTCTCCCACACAACAACAGGTCCAGTTTGATCGGTACTTGTCGTCTCCTGACACTCTTGTGATGCCTCAGCTCAACTTCCTACTGAGTGCGGCCATCAAGTGAGTTCCAGTAATTATGTATTGTATACATGCATTCATGCTGTGCATGCTGTATTCAGGGTTAAGTGTCATGTGGTACAATAACAAGCTGAAGGACATGTTCAGTGAGTGATTAAAAATAGAACAGGAGCGCTGACCTAGTAATGTTCAACATTCATTAGTTTCCCAAATGTAATGTGATCATTACTGCATTCCAAACAAAACACTCGACTAAATGCATGCAGAATCTGGATGCTAAATTGCTAAATCCACCAACACACTGAGAGAACGGTCAGCAGCACTCACTGAATTTGTCTTACTGATCAGAAAATGCACATGCTTTTAGCCAAATCCACCTGCTACATCGGAGGGCTCTTTCTGTGAGTTACGTTTACTGGGAAGTGCAGCAGGCTTGAGGAGCACTCTGTACCTCAGGTTAATGTTCTCTATTAATGGACATGGGAGGACTGATGGGCAGGACGCCATTAATTAGCTTCTGGTCCATTTCTCACTCACACTCATTCCCTGAAATCATTCTTCTTCTTTGTCTTTCTCTCTCTCTCTCTCTCTCTCCTGCTTTCTCTCACGTCTGCCTCTCTGCTCCCCTAAATACACAAAAATACCCGCCAGCACTCTGAAAACACTCCTGGAGTGCACAGATAATGGGAATGTGATTTTAGACTCCCTTCGTTTCACATTTCGTGTTAGTGCACTTGGTGTGTGGTGTAAGGTGTTATACACAGCACACTGTGGTACCATGTTCTCTGCGGGCCAATTAAAAATATGGATTCTCAAGAGCCTGAGTGGGATACAGCCGAGGCGCTCCCACTGTGTCCTTCAGTCCTCTCACTGGGCCCTTCAGTCCAAGTGTTGCATCCTCCATTTGTACTCCACTGCAAGAAATTGTCACATTATGTCCTTGACTTAACTCTCTATACTGATTTTATTTTAACAAAATGATGCAAGAACTTTAAAACTAAGAGTCTAGTCTAGATTTTGTCTGTAAGAACTAACAGAAAAAACCCCAATAAAACATAAGAATTGTCATTTTGATTGTAAGCTGAATTTTGACATAAGGTTAAAAAAATCATTTTAATAGATTTTCTGTTTTTCTAAATTAAAAAAAAAATCTGCATGAGCTCCTCAGTGCAACGAATAAGTCATAATGTACTCATTTGTGACCAGCAGTCTTGGCGGAAAGTCTGGCTGATGAATCTTGATTTGTAGGTTTCTAGCGTGAAATGGCTGTGTGTGTTACCACTCTATAGGGTAACCAATAGTCCAATTAATATCAGTTTTGGTCATATCAGTAATAAGTTTGCTTTTTTTTTAAAATTATTTCAGTGTTTATGACCGTTATACCTCACAAAATACATTTATGTTCTCTCTACTTCTAGCGATTGTTATGCTGTTTTGATGCTGGTGCATAAAATTTATTT
>JAVQJX010164478.1:0-15531 GCA_036025115.1 Ambassis agassizii
ACTTTTTTATATATGCAGGTCATTAAAAACAACTGAATTGAAAATGTAGGTAAATTGTTCTTATTTTTTTTTTCTTTTTTGTTTATTAGAAGGAAGTAAAACCAAAAAATGGTCTGGAAAGACACCCTAAGACATTCCTTAGTTTCTGTTTTATTTACCAAAAAACGTTTGACATTGAACAGTTTGTGAGACTTACCCCTCAAATCTTATCGCCACTTTGTAAGCCACAGCTACTATGGTAGTCAGAACTAGTCCTACAGGACTGGCACCACTGGAGACAGAAGAGGAGAGTTAAAACAGAACGCAATCACTAACAAAAAACAAATCACTAAAGTACATAATAGTAATCACATTTTTTTCTGCACAAAATGTAAAATCTAAAAAAATATATAGCCTATACTTAAAATAATTCAGTCTGTGATTCATCCTGGACATACTCAACACACTGACCTACATTTACCTGACCAGGAAGTAGGACAGTGACACATACGCGTATTTACTTATACCACACCACCACCACCAACAAAACAGTGTCTACCCCTCCATGCTGAAACACACACTATCTGACAAAGAGACAGTAATACAATAGGCATAATTAAGAACCTGAGAGTGCAGAGCTGAAAACCCTTTCACGTGCAGCAGAAAACGAGCTTATGTAAAAAGAAAAAAAGAAAAAAATTATTTCTTGACACATGCAGAACTTTATGCCAACTTTGCCATTAAGGTCAAGGCAGAGGAATAATAATGTCAATCAGAAAAATAAAGCACAGTGAGGGGGAAGCTGCAGATGAGTCTTATGAAACTGTCCACCCTGACCTAGTTAAAGAAAGAATGGAGAGGAAAGACATGCACACATTCAGCTCTTCCTGTTTTTTTTTCTTTTTTCTCAGGAGGCAAGGACACTGCAAAAAATATGAATCACTCATACATCATCTTCTATATTGATGTAATGTTGATGTATGACCAGAGAGCACATCAGGCTTCTGTAAAGATCCATTCATCTTCTGAACCTGCTTTGTCCTGTAGTATCAGCAAGTCAGCAGTTCATCGCACGGCAACGCATTCACAAGCCGCACTCACACCTACGTATGCTGGGGACGTACTACATGATTTTCTGCCTGGTTTTACCCACGGTTCCATGTCGGGCAGAGTCTGCACTATGATGCAGACATGCACTAAAATCTGTTAGCATGTGAGGGGAACAGATCTGACCCAAACTCAGTGACAGTAATTCAAACAAGTATAAATTTCTCAGGCAGAGTCTGGATGCAGTGAACCTGACTAACCTGACTGCAAACACGGGTTGCCATATCAGTCAGCTTTAAAGATGTTGGTAGGCTGGACTGATTCACAGGCTCCTTCAGGTCTGTGCTAACCAAAGCTAAGCTAATCATTTCTTCTCTCCATCCATACAAAAAGCCTCTTTTTTTGGGTCGACGCTATCTGCTCAATACCAGCTCTATTTCTATTCTATTCACGACTTTTGTGGACTTCAATTTGATGCACACTCATCGTTTGTGACACGGTGAATCAGTGGGGCTCACGTGGTAATCTCCACTTAAAACTGACCCATTTCACAAACAAACTAGTGACACCGTTGGCTGACTTGCGTGTGCTGTGTTGGATCATTATCTCAATTTATCAGAACAACACCGTGCTCCAGTTTTCTCCTGTCTTTTGTTGACTCCGGAAATGGAATGAGGGTATTCCTTCACAGTAATTCATGACACAAATCTTTTTGCCCTTTGATTTCCTACACTGAGACTTTCATGACTTGTTATGTGACGGGCTGATCAAGAAGGGAAAGAACAGGTGTCAGTTTGCTCTGGGTTAATAAATCTCTGAATAAATGAATGCCAATATTGGAATAATAATATTATTTCCCACAGTGCATCTGTATGTCTCAGTCTACATGCTGCTCTGCATGAATATGCAGCATGTGCATGTGTGACTCCATATGCGCCGTCTGTATGAGTCACCCTCCATATTTTGAATGCAGAAATCTCACAACAATGTTCAAATTAGCAGTAAGCTATATTTGAAAAAAGAAAAGAAAAAAAATGAATCCATAACAGTGCTCTGAAGACGAGAGCTGGAGATGAGCGAGACTCCCAGACTATATATTCAACAGTATTTAGGTCATGCACTCCTATCTGTTACATACGTAGTGACACACTTTTTAAAATAATGTTCACAATAAGTCTATACTACTACTTTTTGTCCTTGACATATTTACACATTTTACCACAAACTGACAAAATGATCAAAGAACTACTAACTCAACTCAAGCCTTATTTATAAAGCACCAAAGTACTGTGTACAGATACAGATAGATACGGACAGCTAATAAATAATCTGCTGACCTGAGGGAGTGTGCGGCCACAGTAGCAGATTGGACAGATGCTGTGGTGCAAGGCCACAAAGACATTTAATAGAACTTTATAATGAATTTGAAAGCTTACTTTAGACCAATGAATAAATGCTAAAATGCTCCTTTTTTCACAGAAGTTAAAAGAAGTTAAAAGTCATTGCATGTCAAAAAACACTACAGCAAGTGTCCAGTTGGCTCAATCCCTTCACCTGTGTGAGAGGGAAAAACTCCACACGAGCAGGGGGCAGCGGTTTTAAGTCATCATTGAACCTGGAGACCATAAATCGTAAAACTAAATTTAACTGCTAATCCATCTAGTAGCAAAGACAAATCTGCAGGTAACACAAGATGAGGAGCTATCAGGAGGACTCATCCTCTGAGGACCATGAATATTTCATTCAATAGTACTCAACAGAGACTAAAATGTTCATTAACATCCTTAAGTTGTGTTGAGCATATATTATATGTTAAATGAGGGCACTTATGTCCCTGACCCACTTTAGTGTTATGAAAAACATGTGACATTACTGACCTTTGATGGATAAAGTGATGCGTGTTTTCTCTGAAGGCTATAATACAGACAGACCACCATAAGTGATGAAGACTTTCTGCCTGAACCGGGGAGGTTGCTTTTGTAAAACTGGGTCAATAAATGCAGACAGATACTAACAGGCACTGGAATCAAAGCACTCATCCCAACTGTACATCACAGCACACTCAACCTGTGTGCTGTGATGTAGTACAGCTGTTGTGAATTCCACACATTTGTACAGAAAAGGTGAAAATTGGAGACCGAGAGCCTCCAATCCATGACCCAGTTTAAAGAAAGTAGGATCAACTGCACAAACAATCGACACTGTCCAACCACACACACTCTTAAGAGATTTTGGGACCAAGGACTGAACGTACTTTTATTTGACCTTCCTTAACCTTTCCTATTTTATTCTATGTTTAATAACATCAGTGAAAAGGATTGAACTCATACAAACTGACTGAACCACATTTGTATTCCTTATCCATGATTAATAGAAACCATAGAGTTGGTTGTGCCTTTACCACATTAGTTTGGTAGTTGATAATTTGATTGCTGCGGAATGTTATGTAACGGAGGGAGCACTGATTCTTCTACAAAAAACAGAAATCCGGAGGCAGTGGTACTCATGGGCAAACAGTGCTTTATTATTCTCAAATTAATGATCTGAGACAGTGATGACAGTTCAGCATTTTTCAGTCTGAAGCAGTATTTGTGGAGATCTTGGTAAATTGCCGTCTTCCACCTTCACCTCTACAGGTTTATTATAAAATGGACCACTATTTAAGCTGCACATTTCAGCCACTAGTTAGACTAAGTATTCGCCATCATTGTGGCCATGTTTTGGTCTCCACTTATGCCAGGTTTGTCATTGCTTTCAATGTTAAGGTAACAAAATATATGGGCAGGGCTCGTCTCCGTGGTAACCCAGAAAACTTAACTCATCTTAAAGTATCACATCAAACCGAATAAGGTCTGTTTGTGTTACATTGAATGTTACTGATGAAGTGTTGTTGTGTTGCCATAGAAACAAAAGCCCCCACATTGTTTTGATTTTTTTCTGATGAAGGGATAACAAGGCAAGGGTCAGTAGGACGGACTTAAAATAACCATATTAGTGTCTTGCTGAGCAAGGCAGCAACCAATCCAGGTACAATCTTTATGGAGAGCAATTTGTGTTATTTATTGCTGATATTAACTCCTTAGTAGTGACTCCTCCCAGCTAATAAGCTCAAAGCCCAAAAAAGGCGCATAATCAAGTGCTTTTTTTTTTTTAACCCTGATAGATTCAATGCAAAGTGACCTAGTTGCTGTGCTAACTTCAGCTTTGACCATCCACTGACGCATTTCCCCACCTGATCAGAGCAATCAGTGGAGAACACAAAGTTCATATGTCAAGTTGAACAGGATTTTTGTATTATTCACTGAAACAGTAATTGGAATAACCTTTAAAGAAATGAGGCTGATGTGAATCGGAAATATTGCCAGATGGTGACATCCAATTTAATGCAACAAGTGGATCACAAGCTACCATGTGATCCACTGATCAGTCTTAATGACACACAGGTATCACTGTTTAAGTGACAAGCACTTTAAAAGGTCAGGCAATTATCCTGGCTATGAGTGACAATGATCTCACACATGTAAGCTCAGAGAAAGATGTGGAGGTGGTGCAGACAGGAATGTGTCTTTATTTTATGTCCACTGTTCAAACTTTCTTGTCACAATAATATAAATACAAACCACTGGTCCTGAGCCTCACCTGTGATGCCACAATGGTCCATCCCTCTCTACCTGACTCATTAAAAAAAAAAAAAATCAATGCAGGGATTGTTCCTCATTTATTGACAGCACGAAATAGGAGACTGTGCTTCGGTGAGTGCTGCCTCTGATGTGTGATTAACAAGTCATCAATTAGTACGCAAGGTTTGATCTATTTATAGATGTTTACTTACTTATGCGGAAAAGAGCATTTCCTCTGATGTATTTCAACATGTTTTCACTGAAGTCCTCAAACTGCACAACTTATCTTCTGTGCAGTAATACTTAAAAATCTTATAATCACATAAATCTTAAATAGAAAAAAATTCTGGTGGCTTCAGGTCTTTCAATTTTTTTTTACTGTATTTTACTTTGTGCAGATTTTTTGATAAAAACCTTATATTACAAAGCTTGTTTATGTGTTCCAATGGGACCATGATGCATTCAAGGACCATTCATGTAGGCCTGATTTTATTTCTATAAAGAATGGTGTAATTATGATGTTTTTTTATAAGCACACAAACAGGTGATAGGTTTTAGGGTTAAACTGGTTTTATAACACCAAAACAAATAAAATATAAAAATATAGTCATACTTTCCCCAGAGGCACACAGCTGCTGGTGTGGCCAGTGAACATGTCTGTTTCATCATGAATGCCCTGTCTTCAAAAACAGCCTTAAGGTGTACCTCACTGTTTCATGACTAAGCTCTCCAGACATACAGAGAAGTATGTAGTATGTGCAGCAGCTGAACAGCAACCGCAGTTAGAAGCGTTGGAGATGTGACTGGACCTGGAGCGGTCAGTGACCTTTTCAAAGTCAGAGCTTCATTGTTCTCACTTTGGCTCAGATATGCAGCCTCATCCCGTAAGCACAACACATGACTGTGGACTATGATGCAACGAAAAGATCAGCATTCACAACGCTTTGAAGTAATGTTATGGGGATTAAAAACAAATGTGCCGGAGGGAGCCTTCTCCAACTGTGAGAAAAAAAACACAGTTGATGGGGAAAATACGTCAAATACCTTCATTGTAACTGCTTCATGTTATACTATTCAACAAATAACATTAAATGCAATGTTCTTGTTGACAACTATAACTTAAAGCAGTTATAATGAAAGTATTTGAAGTATTTTCCCCATCTACTCTGTTTGAGATGCCTTTTGTATGCTAGATGCTTTTTTGCAAAAGGAGCAGATGTAGGTTTTTCCTCACTTTCTGAAACCTTATTTATAATACCATTGCAGCAAAAGTTGCTCACACTGCTAATCTGTCTGCAAGGTCATGAAAAAAGGGCGCGTCTGTTTTGGGAGTGCTCTGCCAAAATGAAAATACACAACACAGCAACTGTAGCTCCTTTTGGATCAGTTTAGAAGCATGCTTGTGTTAATGTAGCCATGAGTGCATCTGCTAATGTGTGTCCACTGATCTCCCTTGTAGATCGCAATGTGAGGCCAGTAAGTGGCCTAATGTGTGGGAGAGACAGCACAGCGTGGGGCTTGAGTGCTGTGTGCATGTTTTTTACTTTCTTGTGTATTTACTGATTAAATCAGGTGTATCAAGTGTCTGTATTTGATGCAGATAAAAACAAATGAGTGATGTGAAACACACAGCATGAACTTTCTTTTGCATAAGATGTTCATATAGGGCGTCAATCTAAGTTTATCTTATCTAACGTTTGCTTCAACTGAATTATTACTCCTCAATGACGTAATATGCAAGACTTCAGACAAGACATCTTTTGTAAGTTGACCACAGACACACATAGCTGCAGTAATGTTACATCAGCAAAACTGCAAAGTGCATAAAAAAAACAATGCATGATTTATTTCTTAGCAGCAATAAGCTGCAAAAAAGCAGCACCAGAGGCTGCACCCACATGACAATCACCCAGCATCTGGGTGTAGTTAGCCTATTATCACAACACTACATACATTTGGACCAAAAACTGTATATACACTAGAAAAAAGTATTCATAATGTCAATATAGACTGTATTGCACCAGCTAATTCCCAACGAGCTGTGTCTGACTCAAGAATAACGACAAGAATAATGAAAAAAAGATGACAAGAATGATAATACGTTGTTGTTTCCATAAATTGAAGATGGATTAATCACTCACAGCTTGGAATTATGAGAAAAGCACTAAATTCAGAAATTGAATGCAGAGAAAATGGGTTAAAACCCGCCACCAGACACACTGAAGATGGAATGGAGTCCACATGACTTTTTGTGAGGCTGAATGTGAGGGGGGGGGCTAATAGCTTTTATGGAAGCCTGGCTCATCAACCCTGGAGCACTTGCCTAGCAACTACGCACTGCAAGCAAATGTAGTCACAGTCGCCATAGAGACGGGAGACATACGTAAAAGTTTTTGATGTGATTTGCAACTTGGGAAAAAAAAGAGCTACTTATAGGATGCAGTTTAGTGTCTGTGCCACTTGTACAAGCCCTTGCCTTTTGTTTAGAACGCCATCAGCACTCTGTCACCCGGGAGGTAGACAGGGTATTTACTTTAATGACAAACCTGATAAAAATAACTCATTCTGTTTTATTAAATCCAGTCTTCGCTTCACACGTCTGAGGAGAAATTACCTTCAAATTCGTCTTGTTTATGATAGAGGTATTTTTTTCTATGTCAACAATAACACACACACACTTACATCAGTGCCAGGCCAAGGTAGTTGGCAGTGCTGCCCCAGTACATCGGGTTCTCTATGATGCTGAAGGGAAAGCCCGTCACCTTCTCATCCATCAGAATACCAAAATAGTCACCTAGAAAACACAACAGACACACACAGGTTCACACTGTTGCCATGGCCATTTCGGACACATTTCTAACAAAACAACACAGGAGTGAAATAAGACTTGAAGAGGCCAGGGAACATGACTTTTGGCTCCACACCTTCTTGTTAACAATGCACCGTCTGGCCTCTGCACCGTCACCTGCCTGTTACTGAGGCCAGAGTCAACAATTACCGCATGGCTATGACCTCATGTGAAAACTCAGAAGTTGTTTGTGCCTATATTCGACATATTTGTTGCTTGAGCTTTTCCCCCTCTCTCCCATAAATGCAGCTGACAAATGTTTTGAAAGCCTGCCTGCTTTTCAAATACCAGAACCAAATATCAGGATTCCAGGCTCTTGATGCACTGAAACTTGACAGGAGAACAAATTTATTCAAATCATTCAAAGCTTGATACACATTTTTTTTTTCAAATCAAAGTTTCTTTTTGGAAAAAGGTGCTTATCTCCTATTAGTGATTAAAAATCAAACCTTTTTATCTGGAAAGATGCATTAAACTCTGTAACCCTGTTTAAGTGGAGACACACTCTGGGTTCTTTTCATCATATTTTCTGCTCTCCAGCTTCCCGCTTAGCTCTGATATTGTAGGTGGTGGACCAACATGACCCCTCACACTGATAAAGTAAACTGTCTCTAGGGGGGCTGGTTTCTAAAAACAATCCTCCAATGCCAGAGTAACAACCCTGATCCCAGAGTTTTGGAGCCTCTAACTATTAGAAACTGCTTCATGTGACTGCTGTTCAACCTCTCTGAAGATATCCAATTGTGAGTTAGTATCAGGAGTCAATTTTCATGGCCACTTAAAACAATGGTGGCCAATACAAAAAATTGAATTTATCATGTTTTTTTCTGATGTAAATGTCTGGTGAACAGGTGCATGTATGTGCCAGTAAACATGTTGGGGGCGGCTGAACTAGGACACTGCTCCCTGTAACCTGAGTATTTACTATGATTTGCTATGTAATAAATTTCCCACCAGGTACTGTCTGACCCATTTTGGGACTTAAATGTAACAGGACATGAACATTCAAATACTTCCCTAAAACACACACACAAACACACACACACAGGCCCTCCAGAACTGACCTGTTGAATTACGCATGTGGTGCTGCTGGCCCGATTTCTACCAAAGGGGGGCTGTTATATAACAATTTTCATTATGTATGCTTATTTAAACACTTCAGGTAGGGTGGGACAAAATGAGGGATTATATAAACAAATCTGTTTGGTTTTGAATAGCAAACCAGATGGCCATCAGAACAATGTGCTAACCTCATTTTTGACCTCCAAAGTGGCTGCCACTAACCTGTTTTAAATGTTTTTTTTCCCCCTATTTTACTTCACTGTACTTTGGGGAGGTTAGAGATTTGGGTCTGTGGTCAGTATGATGTTCATGTAATTAGATTTTGTTTCTGCCCCTGTGCCATCAATTTCAATCATCAGGTCACGGTGACTCAAGGAGCTTAATATAGTACAAATACGACATATTGAATCACTACACACACCCACAGGGTATCTCTTCTATGGACCTGTTTGTGTGCATCAACACACGTATTCACCTTGAGTACCTTAAAGTCACGGAAAAACTAAAATTAGAGTACATGTTTAGCTGCAAACAAAGATGTTCAACAGCCATGCTAACCTAGAAACAGATGTATTGATTCCAAGACCTTACTTCCAAGAACTTCAATTTGTAGAGCGCTTAAGACTGCAAACAAACAAACAAACATGGGTCAGTTCCAGACCCATGCCCCTGATTTACCTTTAGCCTCGACCTTAGCCTTAGCATCAGACTTAGCATTAGCCTCAAATTAAGTTTTAGCCTTAGTTGCAATTTTAGCCTTAGCGCTGACTTCAGCCGTAGCTTTAGTATTAGCCTCACTTTAGCATAAGCCTTAGCATCATAGTTAGCATTATCATAGCCTCATATGTAACATTAGCCTCAACCGTAACCTTAGCGTTAGCTTTAGCCTAAGTATTAGCTTTGGCCTCGACCTTTGCCTTAGCATCTGCCTTAGCATAAGCCAGCTCAGCATTAGTATAGTATTCAACCAATGCTGAAGCTTAATGACATTCTACGGGGCTCAAGACCTTCACAAAAGTGTAATAAAAAACAACCATTTAAACAATAAGCTCAGACCTCCATGATAACTTTTAGTATCTTGGAGTTTAGCAATCAAGCACCTAATAAATCCTGCTATAATGTAAAATTTGAGGGTTAAAATTTAATCAGTTAAATTGTCATTTGCTGCATTCTGAGAAACCACTTGATATTTTCATATACTCTGTCCTGCAAAGTCATACTTCTTCTTGGAATAATTATCCAGTCTCCACTTTATTCTCCAACATGCTGGCAGTCTTTAATTTTTTCACTATAGATCTCCATACAGAGTAGACGCACATCCGCTTCTGCGTCCCTTCTATGTCTGGATGAGTTTAAGATGGTCCAAAGGTCTGAGGGCTTTTCAGTACAGTGACAGACGGATCTGAGACAATAAGTCTGGCTCTTAGTGAAGATTCACTCATTTGGCTGACCTAGATACAGGATATGAGCACATGCCAAACAGTCATAACGGCGATCTGTGCTCGTGTCAATCTGAAACGACGCCATGTAGCAGAAGGAAGGAAAACAAGCCTGTTTATGTTAGGGGCAGATGCGATGGTATCTGTCAATGCTGAGTGCGAGCACATGGAAATGCTTGTATGTATAGAAACGAACATGGATGTATGACTATAGTATGTCAGCGCTCACGTGTCTGCCCTCACGTTGCACTAGACTCCTTGTTAGGATAAAGCACACGTCTTTTCCCCTGGCACCCCGAGCCACATGTGAGATCTCATGTGCTAAATGCAGGTGAATTCTGAACTACCTGCTTTACTAATGAGCGTGGTAAAATGCAATTAAAGTTTGTTGGTATTCTTAATGAATAGTTTGCCTTTTCCTGAAAAAAATGTTTATGACTCATCCAGCACTTAGCGGATATGCTAATTTATGTTAAATGACAAGCTGTCTTATAATCAGCAGCAGCATTACTGGACTCTTAAAGTGTGTATGGCCTTAACACAAAAATGAAATCAAGACCTTCACTCATTGGTAATGACAGTAGATATCCTTGAGCAGGTTTTTCTCAAGACTGTCTCTGATTAGCTAGCCTCCCTGGTAGACTGTATAAAGATGGGCAACATACCAGGATGCCAAAAGTGAGGCCAAAACATCCTGAAGTCCCCCTGTTGTCTAGCTGAAGTTACAGGTCATAAACTCCACCTCCTCCCTGTTAGTACATGGGACATGTTTTTTTTCACCGACTAGTTTTTTTCATGCTGATCTGAGTTCAAGTGCTCATGTCAGTTGCTAAGACTCATGCTAAGGCTAAGGTTGATGCTAATGTTACATCTGAGGCTAATGGTAAGGCAAAGCCTTAGCCTCAACCGTAACCTTAGCGTTAGCTTTAGCCTAAGTATTAGCTTTGGCCTCGACCTTTGTCTTAGCATCTGCCTTAGCATAAGCCAGCTCAGCATTAGTATAGTATTCAACTAATGCTGAAGCTTAATGACATTCTACGGGGCTCAAGACCTCCACAAAAGTGTAATAAAAAAACAACCATTTAAACGATAAGCTCAGACCTCTATGATGACTTTTAGTATCTTGGAGTTTAGAAATCAAGCACCTAATAAATCCTGCTATAATGTAAAATTTGAGGGTCAAAATGTAATCAGTTAATACTCTACTTGTCATTTGCTGCATTCTGAGAAACCACTTGTTACATCTGAGGCTAATGGTAAGGCAAAGCCTAGTGCTAAGGCTAAGGTCAAGGCTGCAGCTAAAGCTGCGGCTAATGCAAAGGCTGCAGCTAATGCTGAAACTAAGGCCAGAGTCAATGAAAGGAAAATCATTCAGCACAGGGGTTTTAAGGTAGGCTGGAAGTGGCTCTGCTTTTATCAGCTTATATGATGTCACATCACAAAAAACACCAATATTATCTTTGATTCAGCACTATACTATATCACTAGCAAAGTCAGAAAATGGTTTCTTACTAACCGAGAAAGGTTCCGGTGAATCCCAGAGCAAGGAAGCTGCTGACAACCAGTAGAGTGCCTGCTATCATGAGAGCTATCCCGACATAGAAAACATCCGTCCTGTCCATCAGCTCCCACCTGGCCTGGTTCTTCATCACCACTGTCATACTAGAGAAAAAGATAACTGCTTTAATGTACACATGGAGACGTGAATTCTTCATGAAAGGTTTTCAGCTGCTCTGCTATTTCTCAATATCTTGAGTAGTTTAATTACTTGATTATTATCACGCTCAGTCATGCTAACTTAAAGTCTGATAATACAAGAAAATAGTATGGAATATGCTGTAGTGTAACTATGGACAAAAACCTGCAATCTCAAATAATAATAATCGCAAATAATTGTGCTGTATGTGCTGAATACAGAAAAAGACTCGCACTGTTTGTGTGAGTGCGTTTAATCCTGACTGACGCCATGCTAATGTGAGGGTGTTATGCAAGAGCGGTTATATGGTAAAAGCATTTTCATTACATATTGTAAGATGCTTTTGAAAGGGCAAGTCTTTTAAAAAGTGCTTATTTTGGAGTGCTGACTACTAATGTGATGATTGACTTTCCATAACAAGCATTTACTTCTGGAGTTTTGCTGGCTAAAGTTCAGACCATTACCACTTGAAATGTGAACACCTTAACCTCTAAATGCCATGCTGCAGTACGAAGAATGAAGAAATGTTCATACTAATGCAGGCATCTTAATGCACAGAGGAGATTTAACTGCTATGTAATACTTGTCTGAAGTGATGTCTGTTATGCATCTCTAATGAAATGTCTGACGTGCATAAAGGCCATCAAAAGTACACAGAACTTTGCTGCTTGCTTGCTTTGTCCTCATCATTGCTCACCTTTGTCTGACACTGTGTGATATTCAAAATGTGCTGTTAACACTGTAGTTTCAAGACATCACAGTCTTTGTAGAACTGAAAAGGGCATAGGTGCAGATGAAATGTGTGTATGTGTGTGTGTGTGTGTGGGTGAATACATAACACACTGGTTTCTGTCTGAATGCAGTGCACTTCCTACTTACAATGAAAAAAAATCTCCTGAATCAAAACTAGGTTTAGGGTTAATAAAGAGAAAACTGGGTTATGGGGTCTGTGCTGTGAGTCTTATGGCGTTCTTCCATTGTTGGGGAAGGCAGGAAGTGGAATATGACGTGGCGCGTTCCTCGGCCACGTCAGACACAAAGAACTACCGCTGGGTTTGCTGTTAAATAAGGTGGTCTGGCAAGGCATACTGCTGGGATTTGGATTGGAAAAGAGATGGAAGAGTGGGTCTGGGGACAGAGAAATGGGCAGGGGGTTAGTGGGTCTGAGGGAATGACCGGTAGATGTACTGTAAGCAACCAACCACAGGTCACTGCCGTTTAATATAGAAAAACTTTCACTGTGCTTTCTTATGCCGATTTGTGCTGTAGAATAACACATTTTTCATGAGATAATTAGAAATTAAAAACCCACAAGAGTCCCTTTACATCAATGTAAAGAGAATGATACCAGGAAGAAGAAGTATGTGAAGGCTGAGTTGTGGAAGTCAGACATAATAATGAAAAAATATCTCAAAAACATGTGTAGGCTTTGCTTACTTCGGATAGAATATTTCACGTCTGATATTATAAATGAAGAAATGCTGCAAAAGATCTTGACCTAAAATCTTCCTTTCCATAACAACCATACTGTCACAAAGCAAGTGCAGAAATGACCTTTAGCATCATACATACTTTACTTTTACTGCAAAGCTAATAAATACATTGGATTTGGCTATATATGAGAACCTGTAAATTCCTATGCAGAGACTGCATCAGGTAAACTAACTCAGGCTCAAGTGAGTTCCTCACTCTGACCCAGTTCTGAATCTATACTAAGTATGTGTGGTGAAGTAACTGTATCCATTCCCTCAGGATGGAGTGGGAGTCCAAACACACAGAGAACAAAACGAGGTCAGAGCCAGCCCAAACCTAAGTTCCCTTGTCCATCAGTGAGCCTTGGCCATTTATGACCCTGGTATAAATTCAGTTTTAACTTCCTTTGACCACTTCTGAAGTGCTCACAACTTAAGACCAGGAATACCTCAGTCACTCAAATCTTTTTCCTGCTTCAGCTTTAAGTAGGTGTCATGGTAACCAGATAATCAATATTAGTTTCTTCACCTGTCAGTCATCAGAATGTGGCTGATGGGTGTATATTCCACCTTGTAACACAAGCCACATTCCAGTCAAATGAAAGCCAGGAAGATATTGTCAGATTTGGTTACAGGTGAGGGCCTGCAAATTCCTCTGCATTGGCCAGTGCAGCTGCACCAACTCTACTGCTGTGTGACCCACTTCTGAAATTCGGCAAAGGTCATGCATTGGTCTAGTCCCTTCCCTCAGAGGTAAGTGGGTGTCCAAGTATTTACACAGTTATTTTCAAAAAGATTAACTTTTCCGTGTGTTTTCCTTGATTCGGAACAGTAGGAGCATTATGGCCTGTATTACTAACAATAAAAAAATGTTGCTAACTGTAAGTGATGATCAAAGTTTTAACGCTTTTCCTGATTGATCTGCCAGTTCTCTTTTAGGGAAGAGGTGTGTCATGCAGAGATAAATGCCTTCTCTATTCATTTCCCTTACTGTTTCTGCAGTTGCCATGGTCACTCAGAGAGCAAGCGAAAACTATCCTTAACTCCAGCTGTGAAGAAGTGTGTGCGTGTTCCTGCAATCAGCCATTGCCCCTCCATCTTCTTCCCACTCCTGCAAACCTCAGTGGCACAGCTGAAAATTTATATTAAAGCTACCTGAAGCAAGGACATCTAAGCCTAAATGCAATGGTCAAGGCTTGTAGGAGGATTTTTGTGGGTACTTCAGCAAGCTTTGAGCAGGCTTTTAGCAGGCTATTGTTCCTGCAGTGGAAAAGAAACAGTGGGCCATACGTCGTCCCACTTACCCTATTATTATTCAGCCAATTAAATACAGCAAGAAAAAACAAACAAACAAACAAACAAAATAAATAAATATATAAATAAAGAACTATTTCTGATCATTAACTATATTCCTATTTTGGCTTTTTGCATTGTATTTTTAGATTTTTTTTTTTTTTTTAAATTTCCTGGGTGCTGGAAGAGAGGACGTGTAGCATTTTCTAGTGTTTCTAAATCTGAAAATCTCAATCCTCCCTTTTTGTAAAGACCCATGCTCTTAATTGCAGGAAAACCAATTAAGCACAGCGTCTTAATTAAAAAATGGACTTCTAAAAGCCTGGAGAGCGTTCCATAAAGGTTTTCTATATTGAGCTGAATCAGTGGAGAGCTTCACCGTGGTGTGCTTAGCGGATACAAATACACACTCTGCACATCAGTGAAACAGTTTATATTTTTGATGTCAGTCTGGGTTTTGAATTAGTCAGTGTATAAATACATGCAAGTTAATTAGGCAGACAATTTATCTGAATGACGGAAATGCTGTAAGGTCTTTAGTGTAATAGTCAATCAGCTACAGGTTTTCAGAGCTGCCTAATGGCAGAAGATAGACTTGGTGTCCCTGCTTGGGAGCAAGTCAGACCACAGAAAACTTAACAGAGAATAAGGAAATCAGTGTTTATTTGATGAGCTTTTGAGTATTAGTCTAGGAAAAAAAACCAGCATGATTCTGTGGTAAACCATGAAAATAAATTTTGATTATTGTTAAATTGGGGCCATTTCCAGTGTGACATTTTCACAATTATGCCCAAAGGCCTTTTTATGTGAAATGAAATAATTTAATTCCTTGATTAATGCAGTGGTTCATCTGAAAAAAGTAGGTTGAGTACTTCTACATCCATAACCACGCTTTAACTCAATGGAGAGGAAGGAGAAGATCGGTGTCTCTGGCATACACACTTGTTGGGGTGGTCCATGTGTATTTATTTAATATATTCATTTAATTCATTTATTATTAATTTAATATATGTCATATTTAAATTAACAACATAGCTAATCCAGATTATTGGCTGTAGGTCATTATGACACATCA